>VYZP01043584.1:33893-122479 GCA_013400635.1 Hypocryptadius cinnamomeus
AGGGAGCTGAGGAGCCACACGCCTGTCCTGCCAGAGTCTGACTTATCCACACTGTCAGGAGGATCCACGGTGAATTACTGACTCATGTGAATTAGGGAGTGAAAAACCAGGCTTGCCAGATGTGCTTTTTTCACGTATTTTGACAATTATAGTTCAGCTTAATCATTTATGATAATACTTCATAATGTTCTAGCAAATGCTCTGGAGTATACTTTGCAAAAAATAATGAAGTCTTAAGTAACATGGCAACTCACTCAGCTTTTAAATCTTTGCTGAGAAGCAGGAGGAAGCAGCCAGTGTTTTGTGCAGATTATGGAGAGTTATTGTAGTGAAATTAGGAACAGTTCCATTATTGCCTCCCCATCAGGTTCTTAAGCATTTACTACAGTAAAACCACCGTGGTTCTACAGCAACAAGACACCCTCAAATGAGATCAAATCAGAGCAGAGCTGCAGAGCCCAGGAGCCACACTATTAAAGAGAAACATGGGCTTATACAATAGAAACCATGGGCAAGGACTAACAATTTCTGTGTCTGCATTCAACTCTGTGCTCTTAATTCTCCTTGCAAGTCAGCTGTCAAAGTCCTACATAACAACCTTCTAATCACAGCTTTGCTCAGCACAAGCTGCAAGCTATCATAAAAATGCTTCTTTTGCTTAAAAAAAAAAGCATCCTAAAAAAATCATTCTAATCAAAATTTTCCATCTGACTCCTTTATCACAACTTCTGGCCAGGGTTGGAGAAGTACCAGAAAATGAATCATGGGATCTGGCAGAGCTCATTCAGGGCACACACAAAAGTTGATATAAGCACCTAAACATGTTGTATCAGTAACACTGACACTGCCTCAGCTGTGAGAAACAGCAGCAGCTGAACAGTGCCTGTACCTAATTTCAAGGAAATTAAGAAAGCCAGTGGCATTCACAGAAAATTCCCATTTCCCAACTTCCTTGTTTTGCTGATTGGCAGCAGTTGCCATTATAACATAAGGTGGAAAACAGGAACAAGTTGCACAGATCTCTCATATGTTTCACATTCTGTGAGTGTTTAGGTGGAAGGAGTTATTGTTCCAAGGCTCAGGAAGAGGTAAGGGAGCATTCACTGCAGATGCAAGTCTGAGGCACTCTCCATTTCATAACATCAGAATCCCTCCAAATGTTGTGCCAATGGAGACAGTAAACTGACAAGAAATGTAGATCAATGTTCTTTAAACATTTCAGCTTTTCTGATAAGCAAACATTTCAGTCTGTGTAATATTGTCAAACTACAGCTGCAGAGAATTTTGAAGAGGCTCCTATGTGCGCTTGAAATATTCCTATTTCCTTCTACCAGAAAATGTTCTCAAGAGAGCAGAACGCCAACACAATCCTGTTCTCAGAGCCTCATTCCCTGTGCTGAGCGTGGCAGAGCCCCAGAGAGAGCCTGCACCTCGCTGCCTCTGCCTCCACCAGGCACTCAGAGCTGCACCAGCACTAACAGGGACATCATCTGCCCTGGATTTGTGCACAAAAACTTAAACGACACTGCAGGGAGAGAGAGAGGGGATTTGGCAAAGCAGGCAGAAGGCTACAGGCATTACACTGCCATTAAATTAGCATTTAATCTTTCCTTCACAAGATGCAGCGTTTTCCTGGGAAATGTGATCTTTGCGAGATACCAGACTCAGGGATCTGTCAAATAATCAAAAAGCTGATTTCCTACCACAGAAAAGTCTTTCCATGAAATAAGACTTTTTGAATGACACACAGAGAAATTACAGGAAGGTAGTGAATGCTTCTTGTATGATGGGAAGAAACATTCTAAAGAGCTCAGACTAAAAGCAAAATGCTAAAACTAAGAAGATTTTATATACATGTGAAGGAATTTATATAAAATTGAGACTCCATCATTAAAATTGAGTCTGAAAGGTGCAAGGAGATAAACATACTTAAGTCCTGATGGCCTCGGGAAAGTCTGTCCCATGGAAAAGTGATTTGGACAGTTAGGTCCATGTTCTGCACGTGCACAGCAAATTCAAAAGGCAGGAAACAGCTTTGCAAATGAGAGGTGTTTTTGTAACATTCTTTCCACATCAACCAGTAAAGCTCTCAAACTGCTCACAGCTAGGAAAGCAAAAAAATATTCTGTAAAAATACCTGATGATTCCATACCCACTTCCATATTTTTCTTTGTAGCTTTCTCCTTTCTTTCTACTTTTGTTATCAAATCCAGGAATGAAGAACACAAAGTTTGTCTGCAGCAGTTTCTGGATGTGGCAGCAATGACTATTGGCCTTCCACACACACCATTTTACAGCTCTGTTTGGTGAGAAAATTGAATCTGTACTTGTGAGACACCAGGCAGGGGTGTTCTCCAGATGGCAGGAACTTCCTCTACTTAGGAGATAAAATACAAGAAAACAAATTACAAGAACTTTATAAACTTCCAAAAGGTAGAAAATAGTAACATGGCTTGCTAATCACTTTGCAATGCCTATCAAGATTTTGGCTGTGGCTTTGCCAAATAAAAAGCTTCACCCAGCTGACTCATCCTTACTCTTCACAATAGCCAAGATTCGTTATCTAAAGTAAAGGCAGGAATAAGAGCAAGAACTAGGAAAGTGAATTTTCGTGTCATATTTCAAAGAGATTGAGCTCTGCAGGTTTTACAAACACTTCAAGGGAATTTGAGTTACAGTGTTTGAGCTCATTACAAGAGCTCAAAATCGAAGAAGATCAGAAATGCCAAGAAAAAACAAAAGATATGTCTAGCAACTTCCACAAAATCAACTCATCTCTATGATTTTACATCAACATATAAAATGGTAGTAACAAAAGAGTCAAACACCTTTGCATCAAGTTGGTTCTAAAAAGTGACATTAAAACATGGTGTGTTCGTGTGGGTTTGTGAAAGTAGAGCCTCCACATTGACACAAAAGCTGAGCCAGGCAGCCTTCCAAGCCCATGGAGCAAACAGAACAGCTCTGCTTTGAGAGAATCTGTGTCTCTGCCTTTCAGGGGCTTTGTGATGCCTCTGTTCCAGTGCCACGTTTGTGATGTCAATATTCCAGTGCATTTTTGTAATGTTATTATTCCAGTGCCATTTTGTAATGTCATTATTCCAGTGCCATTTTGTAATGTCATTATTCCAGTGCCATTTTTGTGATGTCATTATTCCAGTGCCATGTTGTGATGTCACTGTGCCAGTACCATTTTTGTAATGTCATTATTCCAGTGCCATTTTGTGATGTCATTATTCCAGTGCCATTTTTTGATGTCACTGTGCCAGTGCCATTTTTGTAATGTCATTATTCCAGTGCCATTTTGTGATGTCACTGTGCCAGTGCCACACCTCTGCTCACGGTGTCCCTTTGGATTTCTGCCTGGCTGCTTTGCACTCCCCTGCATTCCCCTTTTCTCCTGGCTGCAGGTTCCCCTCACCCTCCAGCTGCCCTGGGATGGGGAGGCTGCTCCTGGCAAGTCCCAGCTTCAATTTGAGAGTGAGGAAAGGGACACCTGTGAGGGGGTACAGCTCAGCACATTCCCAATGCAAACATTCCCAAAGTTTAACATCATTCCTCTCTGAGCAGTGACGTTTCAGAGGTACATGAGCCATGAGACTGAGCCAATGCCAAATGTTACAGAAAATGAGCATTTCCTGAGCAGCCTGCTGTGCTCTGTGCACCCCTGACACATGGCAGAGTTCCTGGGGTGCCTTTAGACCCTGGTACAGCCACGAGAAGCAGGGGAGGAAGGCAGCTTGCACACCAAGGTATAAAGTGATACAGACTTATCCAATAGTTCAACACGAGGAAAAAGCCTCTGAGGTCTTATCTTGTATTGATTCAGCTCTTCACACAACTGTTAAAGCAAAAATCTCTCTCCCTCTCTGGACAAAAAATAAAATAAATAAAAATCAAGCAATCTTACAGCATAGAGATGTTTTGTTCCAGACAGTATTTACTTCTCTACAGGATTAAGCAGGCATCTATTCTCAAGGAGCACAGGGGATAACCTGGATTAAGTTTGTTGCTTCTCCTAGTGAGAAATAACTTGTTTGCCAAATATTTTTGAAGTAACTGTGACATCCAGAAAGTCTACTTGAATTGGGGAAGCAGAGAAAAGTGGTAGTAAAGAAAAAAGCTTGGGAAGCAAACATGCCATCAAGAAAAATAATGTACTGAATAGCTCTATGGCAAATCCTTACTGGTATATATCTGTCTGACTTCATCTGGAAAAATACACCAGGGGCCCATAGCTGGGGAGAAGGGAAAACAGCATCCAGCAGAACAATAAGAGATCCTGAAGGAAGCATAAATAATAAAAAAGAGCTATAAACACTTAGTAAGATAGTAACAATTGTTTCCTCGAAACTTAGCACCTCATTTGGTAACAAAAGAGATTTCCAGCAAAGCGAAATCCACCTGATTTGTTGCTCTAATTCAGACCATCCATCCTATTGCAATCCTTACACCCATCCAAGGATGTTCTCTTGTAGTTTGGAATGTTTGACACCTACAGACCCCTCAGCAGCTCCTCGCTGGGAGCAGAAGGGTTTTAGCCCCGATGTGAAGGATGAACAAAGCCATGGCTGTGCTCTGACATCAGGGTGACCTGACAGAGAATGAACAAACCTTCCCACCGTCCTGAACAAGCTGGTCAAGCTATAACCAGAACAGGTTTTGTTCGTGCAAGCAAAGCCACACTCACGATGGAGAGAGAAATGGAGGGAGAAATGGCATGGAAGGAGAAATCCAGCCCTGCAGAGATCCTGGGAGCTGCTGGGAGCAGGGAGGGACCCAGGGCTCTGCAGGTGACACCAGGACTGGGGGACAGTCACAACCCATTGCTGGTTCAGCTCATGCCCTGCATGCTCACCTGCTGCTGAAGGCAAGCTGCAGATGGCCAGAAAGCTGCTTGCTGTAAGAGGCAGATCCAAAAGCCCAGCTCAACAAGAAAACTGCTATTTTATGAGAATATTCTAGCAAGGCACAGGTAGGCAGAGGGATCTCTGAGACCCACATGGCATAGAATGGTCACAGATGTGCCACATGGTCAAGGAGGGCAGTTCATGTGCACAAATGCCTGCAAATTTCTAGCAACAGGTCCACTGCAGTGAATCACAGGAGGAACAAACATTTAAATATTGAGAAACATTATCTTGTTATTCTTGCTCAATGCTAAGATGAAAATGACAACTATTAAACCTACACATTTGTTCTTCTCTTTTTCTAAGGGTCTGAAAGGGGACAACTTCTGTGAAGCTGTGACAGCACTTAGGAAATGGAAAGTACATGCTGATAACAGCAACTGACCCCCTCCCCCAGTGACAGATGGACAAATCTGTGCTAGCAGAGATGTTTTGTTCTTCCTGTGCAAAGCCAAACCAGCCCCAGCCACAGACGTGGCAGCAACAGCGTGAGCAGCACTCCCACTTCACTGCTGAGCATCCTTGAGAAACTATTAATTAGTTACAAAGTTCAAATAGGCACCTTGCACTGGTCTCTTCATGAAACTGTGTTATTCATCTCAATTAAGTGGAACCCCACAGAATGGCTGTGGGGAGTTCAGAATAGCACCAACTTTTTCAGAAGCCTCTTTTCTTATTTTACTGCTTTCACTTCTTTTGTTAATTGCCTAATTCCACCTTTTCCTGACTGCAGTCCCCTTGGGAGGTAAAGACCACTTAGCTATTTATTCACACAAGCAATGGGACTTTGAAATAAAAAAACCCCTGTGCTCACATTTTCAGACATCTGACAAATAAGACTAATTCATTAGTAATTAAAAAGTATAGCATTTTATTGGCACACTGGCATGGGGAGGGAGGAAAACAGCAGCTTTGGAGAATGGGGCTGGCAGATGTGGATATGTTTGCTCAGGTGAGAAAGGTGAAAATCCTCACAGGTTCCTCCTTCCACCTCCCTGTCCTGCCACCTTCATCTGCAGTGACTGGGCCTCCCAAAGCTCCCCTGGGACTTGAATTCCATGGCTGCTGACAGGGAGAAGGATTTTCAGGCTGCATCTGTTACCATCCCTGAAAGGTCAGAGTGGCTGGGAGTTTAATCACCTGAACATCCTCCCTGTGCCTCTGAAGAAGGATACAGGTGCAGGGAACATTGTTGGGACCAGGTTTTGAACAGGAAACTACAACTCACCCGCTCTAATATGGTAATTGCATTTTAATTTTGATTGTGAAGATGTCAAAACTACACCTAGACAAGAATAAACATCTGTTACAGGACACCCTGCCCTACTGACTCCCAGCAAAATCTTCTGTTATTGCCCAGGAAATAATAGCAGCACTTTGAAAGCCTCAGCTTCTGGAGTCCTTTTAGGATTTTTTGTTAAGTAATCACTTCTTTCACACACGGAAAACAAAGTTAGGAAAGTTTTAACTCTACAAGTAACAGGCTTAAAAATCAGAAACAAATTTCTGTAAAAAAGTTAGCACATTGATCTTATTACTACTTGCAGTTGGTAATTCTGCATTTCACTGGATTTACATTTGAAACAGTTGGCTTCACCTTCCATCCTTCCTCTCATATTCAATATTTTCCTATCTCGAGATATACTGCAATGTTTAATTTGGATTTTCTGTGCCAGATCTGTATTTCTATTATTATGCTTTCAAGTTGCTTTTCTAATGCATCATTTTTGCATATGCTGACTGAAATGATAATTAAAGCATGCTGGTTCTTACAAGGAAAAAGGAGAATTTTCAGTCCTAACTGAAGGCAGAGGTGCTGTATTAGGCCATGGTCAAAAGAATTCCTTTGGACAGCACTGTTTAAAATGCATCCAGAATAAGGGTTCTGCTCTACAGCAATTTCAGAGTACACCAGGCAGCTGTCCTTGCTCATCACCACCACCCTAAATTACCTGTCTGAAGGCTCCCAATGACCAACTCCCACTTCGGGAATGTCTTGCCAAGACTCAGGCCTCTGGTTTAGCAGAATTTCTTTTTCCCTGAGCTTCTCCCTGCTGTTTTAATGCCATAAATACCATCTCAGCTGCTGAGATACAGCAGGGATGCACAGGGAGTGCTGAGCTCTGCATTCCCCCCTTCCAGAGGAATCTCAGGCACATGCCCCAGTGACTGAGGCACTCGGCCAGCCCAGGACAGTCCTGGCCTTCCCCTCTCCCCACAGGATCTGCTCTGCTCTCTCGAGCTCCTCTGGGACCCTGAGACCACAAAGGCTTTGGGTTCTTTCACCCTCACCCCAATGTCACAGCTGGCAGCAGCAGTGCCCCAAACTGGGGCCAAGGTTGGACCCAGCCACGTCCAGGCTCCCCCCAGGACTTCAGAAAACCAGAGGGTCCTTCCTGCACCTGGACACCCAGCTGGAGCCTTTAACCAGCTTTGTCTGCAGCTCTCCCCCCACCCACAACACAAATAGAGCACCCTTCGATTATGGTGTTATGTTCATTGTTAACCATGCAAATCCAAACTCAACAAAATCCCTGTTTTTTAAATTATTAATTAGCAAACGACAGCGTAAGTGGTTTTGTATTGAGTATAAACCTCTGAAATCAATGAAGCTGTTTTACATGAAAGAAATGTATTATTTTAAACACCTTAATAGTGTCAGGAGACTTGCATCAACATTAATCTCAGGCAGAGAACATATTCAAAAATACAGCTCTCACTGGGTACAAGACTCATTAATAGTTTGTAATAAATATGATGTGCTGAGATAAGCATCCAAGCTCACCAATTTTTTGTCTTTTCTGAATTCTTCTCAGCTATAATTAACCCAGCAGCAAATTTGGGCCCTTCTAGGGCAGAGGTCTGTGAACTCTGTGCTTTGACCTTGAGTGCAATTATTGTCTGAGCAAAGAGGATACTGTAACAGCAAGTTTGAAACCTCAGTTATTAGGGCTTGATCCTGAAATTGGCTTAATAATTTAAGGAGATGAGCAGAATGGGGTCAGCTGGTGCTGCTAATTGTGTGTGACATCATCACACACACTGGAGAATTGTCTTCATTGTGTGAAGACAGAATGACAACCCAGCACTGATCAATTCTGCAATGCACTTAGCAGCTCTGAAACACTGATCAGGAACCCCATTCCCCACAAAAAATCAGTTTCAAACACTGAGCACAGAGCCATTGAAAGGGGCTCTTCTGTGCTGGGGGTGGATTTCCTTCTCTGGGTCAGGGGGGATCTCTGTGTCCAGACATGCTCAGAGGAATTGTAAAATCACTTCCTCCAGTGAGGTCTGGAACATCTTAAAAGCAAATCAGCACCTCAGCCATTTCCTGAGGAACACCTCACACTGTGCCTGGAGCCACTCTGTTGCTGCATTTCCCCTTCTCTGCTTATGCCCCAAAAACAAAAGCGCATCAATAGCATGGGGAGTGTCCCACACAGGTGCAAAAGGAGATGTGGCTATGAAATAACCACCAGTCAGCTGTGAAAATAAAGCACCTCCAAAAGACCCTGCAAGATGAGCTATGGAGCCTTGCAGCTGAATCAGGGCTGGCTAAAATCAGACTCCAGATGCAGAGAACCAAAGTCTACCCCAAAATGACCTAAAATGCCTGAAACCATAAACAAAACCCAGTTCACAATAACACAGGTTTTTACTCTTCCTATTGTGGACTCCATCAAAGGAAATTAAAAGCTTCCGAATGCCTTTTCCAGATTCCAATGGAATTGTTTAGGAGGAAGCAGTTTTGCATGGCAATAATAGCTGGCATAAAAGAATTCAAGTCAGAAATGGCAACAGGATCTTCCTGGGGAAAAGTCTGTACCTTTGGAGGATACTTCCCTTCAGCACAACAAAAGCCCAGATGTGGGACCTTCAAACACAGGGCATTATTGTCTCAGGGCAAATGACACAGTTATTCATAGTTTCTCTGGGTTTTTTGTTAACAGGAAAAAAAAACTTTTTCGTTTTGACCTCAAATTTCTTGTGCTTGCTGCATATTCTTCTGGCTCTTGTTTTGAATATTTATATTATTCTGAGTAATTGCATGCTGGCAGTTTTCATAATCACTAATTGCACTAGATGACTCTTGTGATCACAAATAAAACATTTGGGAGGGAATAAATGAATGGAACCATCCTCAGAATCAATAACTGCTGAAGTCTTCCTACATACAGATAAATCTTTTTTTTTGTGCACAGAATAAGTTATCTAATATTTTCATCTTCATTGTTGATGCAGAAGCAAACTTTTTTGTTCATTCTTGAATTTAGCATTGTGTCAGATTTCTCAGTGTCTCTCATGTACCACACTTTGAACTGGTAGAGAAAATAATCCATTAGTGTTGGATCCAGCCCTGTCTCTGGATAATGGAAACTTATAAAATAAATTAAAGGGATTGAAATTAAAACAGTACACAGAAAAATAAAAAATAAAAGTACAACAGCACCGCATTCCTTTGTTGGTGCTGGTTTTGCAATGATTCATAATTCAATTAAGTATAGATCACAAGTTTGTTGATTTGCTAAAGAGAGCTCTCCAGGGCATAAAAATACTTATATAATGATTGGAACAGCAAATAAAATTCATAAACAAAAATAATTTAAATTATAACTGAACATTTATTATGCTTTAAAATATAAATCAGAAATGTCAGGAGAAAAATCCCTTAAGGAAACATCTCCAGTGTAAACAAAACCTACAGCCCCAACCAGCCTGAGCTTTTCCTGGCCAAGGTGCCTGAATTACAATGATTATTCTCCAGGGTCTCTGCTGGGCACACACAGAGCCCATGCCCTGCTTTACAGCTCTGCCTCCTGCTGCCAAACTAACTGTGGCTTCTGCAGGTCTGGCAATTACACCACTTATCCAGTGGATAATGAAAGCTAAAATCAGGCCAAAGAATTCCCACAGAGTTAGGCTGAGACAGACTGCCCCAGCTGGGCCTTCATGGCCACAGGCAGCAGGAGGAATTGGCTTTTCAGCTTCCCCTGTGTCTGACAGGTCCAGGATCCCCAAAATGCCACTGCCTGGCCGTGCAGGGAATGCATCAAACCCGGAGTGCAGGAGAGGCACTGCCCTGCCCACTCCACAAATGAAGGCACAGCTGGAAATACTGACTGTGTGATCACATATTTCATGTTTCTGGCCCAAGTGACTGTCACCTGAAGAACTCAGTGATTTCTGAAGTGGCCCATGGGGGAAGGTGCAGGCTCTCCTCACCCAGAAATAACCACGGGCGGTTCCAGGATTGCTCCTGGTGCTCACGAACGGGATCACCTGCAGGCAATCAGATACAACACTCCTGATCAAACCCACACTCCTGGTCCAAATCAAAATGCAAATGTAAACTCACTCATCTGCAACTGGAGTCATAAACATCCACACAATTCCCTGTCTGCAGCAGCAATGATCTGCAATTAACAAATGAGAGCAGAATCATTTTCTCCCAGGTATTTATGGACAGGTTTCAGAGCCACACACCCTCCCCTCATCTCACACCAAGATCTAAATGCTCCATCATGGTATATTTAGTGACACACGGACAAAATGCAAATGGGAAATTTAAAGTTATATAAATTAAATGATAATCTCCTCCTCAGTAGTGTGATCTGAATCTGGGAGAAGCTAAAGCTCCCATCAAGTACCAAAATAAGAGATCTGCTTCAAGATGTGGTCAGCAGCTGCAGCTTCCATTTGGATAACAAAGCACCTACTACAAATAAATAAGTGCACAATTTCCACAGAGTTCCAAATGTACAGGGCTCTTCTAGAAACCTGGGACTGCAGTTAATGCTCCTTAGGCATGTTTAGCCCAGCCACCCAAACTAACTGTGACTTCTGCAGAGGTCTGGGAATTACCCCAGTTATCCAGTGCATAATGAAAATTAAAATTAAGCAAAAAAATTTCCACAGAGTTAGGTTGAGACAGACTGGAATTTATAAGGAAATGATTAGAAATGATTAAACAATGGAGCTTAGCTTTAAATGGTGTGAAATTACTTCAGGACCATCAGAACTTCATTACTTTCTCTGTTTGTGCATAATGGATTTTTTGGAGTATAATTTCTCTCTTGAAAAGCTCCATAATATTAAAATGTTTTTGATTAACTAGTCAAGAAGCAAAGCAAACAACAGACATTTTTATAAACTGGTACCCAAATAACTCAGGAGAATAACTGGGAGCACAATGAAAACTAAACCGAGCCAGAAATGCCTTGTAAATATTACAGTAGATGCTTCTGCCAAAATATTGTCAACCAGTACAGATTGCACAGTGCCATAATTACAGTAGATGACATAAAATTATTATAAATTAACAGTTTATAGCACAAAGTCATGCATTATGTATTTTTATTAAGTAGCTACACAAGTGTGTGAAATGAAGAACTGTGAAATAGTGTAAAAAGTGATTGATCTAAACTTTCTCTACAACACAAATTACAAGCTCATTTTTTTCCCAAGGTTTAAACTCAACACATGCTCTTAGGCAAGAACTGTTGGAGCTGGGGAGAAATGTGTTAAAGCCTAGAATCCCGTTTCTGTAGCTCCATCCATACATTTCAGTGCCCACAGGAGCCAGCCCTAGGCCCCATTTCAGCCCTGGCAGGGAGGATTGTTTGCTGTAGGTGAGCACACACACCTGGGCTCTGTGTGTGCATCCCTGGGAGAAGCACATCTGTGCCCAGCTGAAGCTGATCTCAGTCACAGCAACCAATTTCAAACTCAGTTCTCCTGAATTTGTTGTCACCGGTTTCTGTAACCAGGCAGGAGCAGAACGGTGCTCTGGAGATGCATGAAGTGCTCTGAGCTTCCAGAATCAAATCTCAGGCCAGCAGAGGCACTCCTAGGAATTAACTGGGCTGTATTTCTCCTCGTCTCAGCTGACAGACTCTTGCAAGGAAGGTTTTACATCAAGACAGACACTGCTTTCTTTCAGAGCATCTCTGTATTTTGGCAAGGCTTGAGAACATATTTTGGATCAAGCCGAGACACAAAAAAGCCAGTTGTTTATTTTACAGTTTAACATGGCCTAATCTATTTTCTACTTGCAAACATTCACCATTTCTGGTCAACCTCACTTCTAAAAATAACTTTGCCTTAATTCTGTTACAGTGAATTCAGTCTCTGATTAATCTATTAGAGATATTATTAATATAACTTTGACTTATGAGATATAAATACATCTGTTATATATCAGTCAGTGAATTTATCTAACAGAAGTTATCTTGCAGAGGAAATGTGCCTTTCCCCAAGGAGCACTCGTGCACAGTCACAGTAGTTGTTACATTCAGGAAACAAATCTGTGACTTGCCATTTCCTTCCTGCATCAATCTGGTTTATTAGGGATTAGAAAAGGTCCTGTGTGCCATGGCACACACACAGGGCAAGACCCTGCCCTGCACAGAGCCCACAGCATTCCAGATCTGCTAAAGGACACACCTGGGGAAAGCTGCAGTGAGAGATCTCCTGGGGAACCATCAGAATCTCATCAAACACAAAAACCCCAACTCATAAATGCAAATTATTCAGAGATTCTGAAGGGTTGCAACCGCCCTTTGCCATTTTTGTCACCCAGGCCCGGGAAGGTTTTGCTTCACCTTGGCCAAACAGCAAATTGTTATTGCAAAGAACAGATAAATGAACAATAACAGCAGGTGATGAACAGCAAAACCAGAGTTAACAGAGCAGCTACACCCAGGCTGCTGTCACAGGACATAATTCCAGTTCACAGAACATTTTGCCATAATCCTATTCCATTTATCAGCAACAGTAGTCACTACATGGAAAAAATACAGATTTCCTACCTACAAGAAATGGAGGTTGTTTGCTCATTTTCATGGAACATGACACTGCAGAGAGGAATTAGTGGCACAAAACACTTTGGAGAAGTGAAAATCCTACTACACAAAACACAGCTCCTATGACACAAAAACATTCATGCAAATAAGTCCCTGAAGATCTGTGTCCACTTACAATCATAATTTATAGAACATAAGTAGAGAGAAAACCTCAGGAAACCTTTTTCTACTTCAACTCAAACTCAAGCTGCTCGCACAACTCCAGATCATCATAACCAAACAGGGGCTTAAAAATCGTATACCTTAAAAAAATAGCTAAAACTCTTTAATTTCACACCTCTATTTTATCAAGTAATTCCTCAAAAGATCTCGGGCAGAGCACATACAGAAGTGCTCACCTGTTTGTGTTTTAATCCTTCCCAAAAGTCCTCAGGCTGAAATGCCAGCAGTTCCTCCTGACTGAGGGTGTTTGTAAACTGACTCTGCTCTGGCACTTAAACACCCCTGAAATCCCTGATTTTGGGGAGAGCAGAGACATGCTTTCCCTTGGCATGAAAGGTTCTACAATCAGGTTTTGGGCAGCAAATCCAACCTCCAGTGCTCCTGGAACTGCAACCTTTCCCACCGGCCAGTGAAGTCCCTGCAGCAGGCAGAATTCCCACCTGGGGAACGCCAGGAGCAGGGAACCCAGCACTGGAACCCAGCACGGCTCCTGGGGGAGCTCCAGTCTGGGCAGGGGAGCCCAGCCAGCAATTCTGCACTGACTGGCACAACAGAACACGGTGTGTGAGCAGGTGACATGGAAGGAACACCAAGGAGCTCTTCAGTTCGCATTTAAACTTAGCAGCATCTTCTTTTCATGATGCTTTCTTAGTGTTTGATTTCTTTTCTAATGACAGTGTAATGCACACTGAAACCTTTTCATTTCCACATCATCAGAAGTTCTCTCAAGGCTCACACTGAAATCTCACTGCAATAATCACAGAGGAATCAAATTAACATCCTAATGAATTCTCCATGGACTTGTGCCCCTCTGTGTTTTCCCCATTCTAATCTCCTGTCATAATGGCACCTAACTGGGTCCCTACAGATTCCTACCAAAATTATTATGAACCAGCTCACGTGACAGCTACACTGCATTCATCTGAGCAGAGAGTAAGAGGCATTGGAAAAGAACAGATTCTGAAAAGGAACTACTAGATACACTTATGATATCTGGTTTGCTGCTCAGGCTTTTTTTCCCCCTATACTATTCCCAAAGAAATTGGTCTGAAAAAAAGCTACCTGGAAGCCCCCTCCAAAATTCTCATTTAAAATATTCATCTGGAAAACTGTCAAGCCCTGCAGCACAAGAGTGTGTGCCAGAACTCTGCAGAGAGAAGACACTGCATTTTCTGACCACTCACAGTCAGTGGCATTTTTTGTGAAGAAATGCAAACTCTTCAACCTCACCAGCCCATTTCTGTGGTCACAGTGGCTGCTCAAGCACCACTGGATTGTAAAGAGCATTTCACTCAAAGTATTCAAAGTTTAAAAAAAAACTGTGCTGGTATGAGGCTGACAAAAGTCTTGTTTTAATGATAACACCTGAAAAAATCCTTTTTTATGGGATAAATCTGTGGAGCTCTCCTGCCTGGACAGTCCTAAGCCACAACACACCAAATCCTACAGAACACGAGTGCAACAGCAAATCCCCAAATGTGCTGATGCTTTTTGGCCCTAAGTATTATTTGTAGAGACATTCTTCACATAAATATTTCATTTTGTTGTCTATACACACAGCTTTTAGCATACTGATTGTCTTAATGTCAGCTCGGGCCTCTAGGTGCTTCTGCAATGCAAGCCACAGATGCAGTGAAAGCTGGAAAAATATTTATTATGAATAATTTGTGGCAAGTTTTATGATTTGTTTTGAAACCAACTGTTCCCAAAGACTCACAATTCAGAACTGTTTGACAAACAGTGAAATAATATCAGTGAATAAGTCCCTGGACATTATTCCAGTGTTGGCTGAGACCAGCACCAGTTTGGAGAGTGGTTGGGGCAGAGGACAAGAGGAAGGGAAAACAATTCTTCCTGCTTTTGGTGCAGGAGATATTTCAAAGTGATTTTCCCTTTCTTTACTCTGTTTCCTTGAAAAAAGAAAAAAATATCCTTTCTTCTCTCTTCTACCATTTCTGTTTAGTATAAAAGCAAGCCAAATTCAGGGCAAGGGTTAAAAGGAGCTAAGGGTTCATTCATCTTTAACTTAATGAGTGAAGATGCTTAATTATTACAGGTAACATGGCTCTTGGCCTGAAGTTATTTCTGCTTTCTGCTGCCATATTTTAGTAGAAATCCTCTAAGATAACATTAAAATACCTTGGTGCCTCTTGCTCCTCAAACACAAAATCTAATTTCTGTTTGTGACCACAGCAGCTCTTTTTGTGCAGCTGTAATTGTACAACTGGGATGGCACCAACACAGTTTTATCAGTTCAGCTGAAGGGTAGACAAAGAAAATCACAGAACACAGACAGGAAGGCCCTGCTGTGATTCGAGTATTTTGCTTGTTTTCATTATATATTTGTTATTTCTTTTGGGTTACAGGATTAAGGGAAATGTGAGAACCCCACTGTCCACAGGCTGGCTGGGGTATGGAACTTGCCTCTGTGAGATTTGTTGCTTGAGCTCTGCTGAAACGTCACCAACGTATTGTCCTGATGAATAAAATGTCTGAATTGAATCAGATTTACAACTGGAAAAGGCAGAACTCCTGTTTCCAGCCTGGGAACATTCACTGTGCTATCACTGCTGCTAATGCTGCTAAGTCCCATTTATAAAACAAAATTTGTTTGTTTCTTTAATGAACATATGGGAATTTAATTATAACAAAGCTGATGCACACAAAAATTTGCAAAGAGCATTACACAGACAGTAAGAAGTATACTCAGTTTCAGTTCCCCAGTTCTGCATACAGTGACATCAGATGAATTTGTATTCCATTTCTAAACTCAGACATATGCATCACAATTTCTTGTAATCAAGATATATAAAGGTTACAACCATCTGCTTCTCAGACTGCCTTGCTAAGTTATAAGACAAACCCAAGTTTTGAATTTTCATTGCATTTAAAGGGCTGATTTATTGATATTTGGGGGGGAAAAAAAAGAACCCACCCCCAAAAACAACAAAGGTCAAATCAATAGCTAAGAACAGCTATAATGGTGTTTGTGCTAAAGTGAGAACATGACTGATAAGGTTGTAAAGTTCAGTACTTGAATATTCTCTTACACCTGTGTTCCTGGGAAGGCTTTTTCCTACTGTGCAATTGGCTCAGCACTGCTCTTAACCTCACTAAGACTCAATTCAAGAAAACAAAGCAAAGCAAGTCTGCAGCAAAAGCACAAAAAGAGAACTATTAAAAAAAGAACTATTAAAACAAAACCTCTTCTCTGAAGAACCAGTTAAAAGGAGAGCAAACTGATGTAAATCATTAACTGGGGTCATGCAGAATCAGCTCTCTCGTTAAAAAGTGGCAATTAAGAAACCAGAAAATGCCACATGAAAGGCAACCTGCGTTCCTCCCTTTGCAAAGTGCTCCCATGATATACTTTTTAAAGAATAATTACATAATTGGCCCATATGCTGCATGGAATACAATTGGATCTTGATTTTGCTTCTGATTCCTGATTGCTGCCACAGTTAGCACTGGCAGCTCAGTGATTGAAATGTTCCTCAGACAGACAGAACACAAATGTGTACTTCTCTGAGTAACACATTTTGTTGCTAATTATTTGCCTTATGTCAGTTGATAATTTAGGATATACAGAGGACACATTTCCCAATTAATCTCTCAGAACCCTGAAGTGTGATTTTCTCTTGTATATAACAGCTGGCATTTTCAACTACAGAAACTAAAGCAGGGATGCAAAATCCCTCCAAGATACCTTGAAGACAGTAATATTGAACATTGAAGCTCCTGTTACGAAAAACAAATCATTTCCAGCCCAAACAATGCAATTTTAAGTTAATGAAAGGGATGGACCAACAAGGAATGAGCACTCCCTTCTCAAGAGCAGTGGAATTTGTGCTTTGAGGGAATGACAGTTCTGATGCTGAAGTGTTTTAAACCTGAAAAGTTTCCAGCTCCAGCAGGCACAATATCCACAATGGCCAGTGACAAGATTTCTAAAGCCCTAAGTAGTCACACCTCTAAAAAGTGGCTACTTTTGGTATTTGCTGCTAAAACTGATGAAGAGGGATGAGAAAAACTATGGGGTGTGAAGAGGATTTATGCAGCTTTCTCTAAGCAAAACTCAGCCAATTTCCTTGTCTGTAAGTAGTCATTTTTGCTAGATCTAGCCAGGTTTTACCTCCAAGTGTCAATTTGATGAAGCCAGTCTGAAAATGGTTTTTATCAACTTCATAATAGAATTTCTAGTCGGGGGCAGAGAGGTGTACACACATTTTCACTCACTACAGATGAGCCTGAAACACTGAATTTCAGATTTTGTGTCCCTTTACTTCAGGCCAACTCCGCGATTCTGAGTTTTCTACGTCTCCCCTGAGTGTATCAGACTCCCAGCTGGTCTGAAGGTGTCTCAGCCTTTCCAGTGGAACGTGGCCACTTTCCCAAGTGCCTCACAGTGCCTCAGGGACAAAGCAAGGCTTGTGCTCCTCCTGGCAGATGGGAAAGGGCAGATCCAGGGGCAGGGAGAGCACCCAAACTCCTGCTCCCGTGGCTGAGGGACATTGAGTCTTGCCACTGCAATGCTGATACTCTTCCCCTCTTTACAGGTAGAAAAATAGTTGTGGGAAGACATTTGCATGGCCCCTGATTTAAAAAAAAAACAACATTTCTCTGCCTCAATTTCCACCTTAGAATCTAAATGTGATGCTCAAGTACATTACATGTGCCTCCAGGTCTTCAAATGCAGATCCAGCCTATCAGGGATTTGCCAATGCTGAAATTTCAGGAGACAGACAGTTTAGTTTTATCTCAGATTATTTGTTTGTTTCCCATCTCCTGTTTTAAAGTCTGGCAACCTGACCTTTTTTTTTTTTAATTTAATTTATTCTGTTGCTATGGTGACAGCTCATGGGGTCAATCAGCAGCAGAAGAGGAAGGAACACCTTCCTGTAAGCAACTGCAGAAAGGCAACATTCTGTAGGTGTGACAATTAAGAAACTGGAATAGTTTTGAAGAAATTAATCCATACCCTCACAGTTAGAAGTCCAAATGATGTTTAACTCCCTACAACACTTATTTCCGTCATCAGAGTGCACGTGGCTAAGGAAATGCAATCATCTGAACCAAGCATTGGGATGCAGGTTCTCTCCCAGCCCTGGGGAGAGGAGACTGCTGTGGTGGAGATGGGACAGAAGAGATGAAATTTTAAATTGCTTTTGCTCCACTTCTATCCCATTTTAGTAGGTGTGTAGTGCTGGAATGCCTAGAACTTCAATAAAATAGTGGGATGGGTGCTAAACTGAGCTGTGAACAGCAAGGAGAAGCCTTTCCATAAATTCAATGACCCCATTCATGAAGAGCTCCAGAGCAAGGCTGAGTTGGAAACCCCATTTCCCCCAGAAATGGGCCAGGCCAGCAGGGGCAGAGCTTTGGTTTATATATTATAAAGGATTATACTGGATTATATTGCCATGGGGCAGGCTGAAATCCCTTCCTCCTTCATTCCACTGCCATCCCCCGTTCACTCCATTATTTTAGACCAGGAGAAGACACAGCACCATTGAACTCAGCCAACAGCTCTCAACACTTCAGCAGATTTCCTCCACTGGATCACTTACTTTTAGTACTCACCATTAAATGAAATCTAGTAAAATATTGAAGAAGTTGAATACTTCTTTTTTTTGTATTTTGAGACCCAAGTTTTGCACTTCTCTCATGACCTTACATTTAATGTATTTTTCCTTATATTAAAATATTTTACCATGCTTATTCTTACTGAGATATCCTGAAGAAATTATCTGACTATTGTTTGCACTATCCTTTATGCTCATTCACTAATCATTTTTTTTGTTTTATTAATTCAATTTAACTGAATTGAGTTACAATATCATTACTGCTAACAATTTCTGAAACATTTCAAATTTCTCTGTTAAATGATTCCCTATATATTACATGGATACTTAAAATACTTAAAATCTTAGTGCATTTTAATATTCTCTCAATATCAGCTGCTTCACAATCAAACTTTTGTTTCTTTCTTTATTCTTAACGTGTCTGTTCAGATAACATTGTTATCACTAGTTCCTACATGCTCCTTTATTTATGAGACTTGTCTTTTTTACAGGATTAGCTCTCAAATAGCCATGGATTGTTCCACAAATTCTCTCACTAAGGAATGCAGTATTGTCATCCAAAAATATATCTGAAATAATATAGATATCACAATCAAAATCTCCAGAATAAAATTCCCCCACGATCAAAGTTCTGGCTCTCTTGCAGACTTTTTTCTTCTAAATCAGCAATGCATTTTGCTATCTGCTTTTCCTAACTGCCCTCCAGGGTTTTAATAACTGGATTGCTTTATTGTTCTTATCTATGAAAGCCTTCTGATGTATCAGCCAAAACACAGACTGATTTCACTGCAACTGCCCCACACCACCTCACACCAGCATCAAAACATTCCTTTGATTCTTCTTGTTCATCCCACAACAAATTTTATGGTTTTCCATGTTACATTTTTAGTGATTTTTCTTCCTGGAGAAGCTCTGATTTCTGTTTAGCAGACTGCATTTGGTATGGCCCTCTAGACAAAACGAGGTGATTTTTCTCTTCACTTTTTCATTAATTCCAATAGGTTAAGCATTAATGTTGGGCTGTATCTTCATTTTCTCTCCACATCCAGCCTAGAACTGTGTGCTCCATAACTCACATCAGCCAGCTGTGTCCCCCAGGACCCCTGGGTGGCTCTGACCAGCAGAGTCACCAATGTCCCTCCCCACAGGAATGCCAAATCCCTCAAACCCTGAGCCTGCAGGGTCATCTCCATCCTCCATCCTTCATCCTCACCAGGGAAGGACTCCCGGCAGAGACTGGGATGGGATGAGGATGAGGATGAAGGCACTCCAGGGACTCTGGAAAGTGCAGCAGTTGGAGCAGTGGAGGGAATGGAAGGGCCACAGCTGCTCCAAGCTGGAACAGCAGCACTGCTACTGCTCTGCACGGGGAGCACAGCAACTCCTGGGCTGGAGGCTGATGGAAGCACAACACAAATGGTGAAAACCCCGACTGGTGTTCCACATGATCTCAGCACAGGGATTGTGCCACAGCTCCAGGTGTTGGCAGCTGTTTTTGCTGCTGGTTTTTATCACAAAATGTGCCCATTCAAGCCTTTTGTGGGGTGAGGAAGATCCCTGGGTGACTGAGAGCTCACCCCTCTTGCCAGCCAATGGAACTACTAAAACATGGGACATTCAAAGGCACCAGCCACTCGTTTGAGCTTGTCCCCACTAAATCCTGCTCGTGATTAATTTCCACCATCAACATTAACATGCCCAGCAGAGCAAAATCCCACTGAAATATCATCCCATGTACTTTGGTTTGCTCCTGCAATATGCTTCAGCTGTAGGGAGACAAGAACTTGTGCACCCAAGTACATTAATTTTTAAAGGGATGTCTGAGGGATGGCAGGATTTGGGCTTGGTTTAGTTTTGAAAAGCAGCTGTGCTGCAAAATCCAAGACCAAAATCTTGAAGATGAATATCCAGAGAGCACAAAACTGTGGAAGAAGCCAAGCAAGGACAGATGAGAGAATTTTCTATTGATTCCCAGTATGAAGAATCAACTTTTTCACCTTATCTGCTGTGAAATTAATCAGATTTTCACATTATGGTAGTACAAAGAGCTACCACCTGTGTAATTTCCTGAGCTCACTGGATTTTCTTTTGTCTGGCACCTTCTGTGCTGCCCAGTGTCATTCCTGTTTTGTTCATAGGCTTTGACAGTGTGAGTACATTTTCTCTCCAGAGCAGACAGCCCCCAGCTGTAGCTTTCCACATTGTGAAGCTGACACCACACAAATCAAGATGTGCCTTAAACTTGTCCTTGAAGTGCTTCACTTCCCTCCTGACCCCTCAGCTATTCACTACAATTTTATACCAAATAAAAAGAGGGGGATTTCTAGCACCTTCCCAGTGTGTACAACCCACAAATAAATCAAAATAGATGAACCTACAGGAGAAGCACTACAATAATGTTTAATCACACCCTCAGAATTCTGCTGTCAAAATCTTTTCCCACAAATATTCAGGTATATAAGGAGAGTAAACATTGAAATACCTGAGATCTTGATGCAATAACTAGATATTCTTCAAAATTTTGCAACTGCATAGAGAAAAGTAACTAAAGAGGATTTTGTAGAAAGTTACTTCTGTTTGAAGTTCATTGATTCTCATTCTGGATACTTTTATTTCACCAGGCAGTAGTTGTGGAGTAGTTTTACTATTGATCATCATCTGACACAGCAGGCTGCTGAGGAAGAAGTTAAACTAACTACAACTAATGAACAGTAAAACTCCCCAGCACAGGTCCAGCAGTGGGCAATGTCTAAATGTGGTAAAAAGTTTACAAAAATCCAATCAGAGTCATTATTCAGACAGTATCCCATCTCTCCAAAAAGAGAGAATTTCACCCAGTGTTGAGATGCATACCTACTACATGAATTAATTCTGGAAAGAAGGAAATAAATAATAAGAATTGTACAAAGGATCCTCATTTTCACTTATCTATTTCTTTCCACCCATAGTAAATGTAATACCTTCCTTCTTAAGACAAAATTAGCAATGTCCTGTATTAAATTAACTATTTGAGAGCAGCTGAAGGCACTGATGACTGCTTCCATGTACTTTCAATCTATGTGGAACTGTTTCTAAATTGAAGGTTATTTCCCCTTTTCTGGTACTTTTCCCCCCCTAGTTCTTCAGCATTTCATCTGTTTGTCAAATGTGGTTTGGATCTTGCTATTTCCTTTCTTTCCAATGAAAATGTAATTAATTCCTGCAGGACTCAATTAAGATTTTGAGTGCAGATCATGCTGCAGAGTGAGACAAGGAGGGCTGGAGCAGTGCCCAGTGCTCGGGGTGATCAGCAGGGTCACTGCCCCACCTCTGAGACACAGACAGAGAGGAGTGGCTGCTCCACAAGCTCAGTGTCCATCCTTCACACAGCATCCAGGGCCGTTCTTTGGCTGCCTGAACACAATCAAAGTGTTCTTGTGGTGCCCCTGGGCTTTGGGGAGCTCGGGGGTGCCCTGGGACCTCTGGAACCTGCCCTGGGATGACCAAATGTGCCTGGGACACTCAGCATCAGCACAGCGAGGGCTTGGCTTGGCTTCTCCCCTCTGGCACTCTCAGCCCCACTGGCTGTGCTGGCCAGGGAGTGTGGCAAGGCACAAATGTCCTTTTGTGGGGGGGACTGGTACCAGCCTGAGGCATTTCCATCCTCAGGAGAACACCACAACTTCCTCTGCCCTGCTCAGGCAGCTTTCTTTCCTGCCTTTTCACAGATGAGGTAATTTTAACGATATTTATCCAGAAACACTGGGAGGCTCCTGACATCAGGCCAGAGAGCACCACATTTGTTAATTTGCTTTTTCCTGTTGCATAGTCACAAAATTTACAGAAATCTGTCAAAATACAGAGCTAAGTAAATATGACTTTAAATATTAAAACATTAAGATTACACAGATGAGAATTTTGAGACTTTATAGCATCACAATATTGGCAGAGACAAGGACCATCTTCTGAGAACCAGCTAATTAGCAAAAAAAGCATGATTAGAAGTGGTCCTAAGAAAGTTTTTTTCCTGTAGATTTTAAGGAAAACAATGTTGTCAAAGAGAGCTTGGGCTTCTCAAGAGCTTGAGAAGAGTCAAATAAGTGGAATAGAAGATGGAAAGACAAAAAATGGAACTTTCTGAAAGCTGGGGAAAAGCCTGAATAGACAAGTCTAATAAAAGGAGATAAAATCTCACAGACCAGAGTGGAAATATTTGAGAACTAGATCCAAGATGAAATCCTCAGGCTACATGGGCTCCCATATGATCTGGGTAAGAAAGAGCTGGTTAATTTTCTTGAAAATTGGATTGCAAAAGCTTAACAGCTTGCAGTTGAAGATGACCCACTTTGCGTTGAAAAGGCAGACAAAAACCTTTAAAATGATAAAAGAAGGGGGAAAAAGGAGAAAAAAAAAGAAATCCTGAGTAGGAGGCAGGAGGATGCTTGGCCTCTCAGATCAGAGATGCGAGGGAAGGATCCTCCTCAAGGCAGCCCATAAGGACAGCTACCTTATCTGATACACTGCACATTCCCTTTTATTTCCCTTTATTTCTTGTTCTTTCTGTCTCACAACAGCAAAGATGCAAACCAGCCCTGCCAAAGAAGAGAAGTGAGGGGTCATTTCCACTTGTGTCTCACAGAAAATAAGGTTTCCCATCTGTTTCCCAGACGAGGCTGGGAAGTGCAGGACATGCAGTCCTGTGGCAGAAAATGCACACCTGCCTCAGCATTTCCTGGGCTTCCAAAGACATCCAGAGCTCTACAGCTCTGAAAAGTTCCCAGCAGAAGGCAGGGAACTCATGGTATTCATGAGACTTCATCATTGAGTTTTAAATCTCTTTTAGAAAAATACCTCATTGACTAAAAACTTCCCAGTCAGCTCCAGGTTTGGCTCTTCACCACTGAGTATCAAATGGCATCAAATAACAGGCAACAAACATTACATTTAGAACCTGGTGATGACCACAAGTGTCCTGATTTTCACAAACTTGCACCTGTTCAGCAGCTCTGAAGATAAAGCTGAGATATTCAGTGACCCCTATGAAAACTGAAACAAGCAAATCACTCTGACCTTGCTTTCATCACACAGCAACCAGCAGCCAAATTTCTTCTCTTTTTCCTTCCAAATTCCGTGCTAGTCCTCCCAAATCACACAAACCTCCCAAACCTACAACCTTTCAACAGCTTTTTCAAAGGAGTTCTGCATTCAACACCTGCTGGAGTGATGCAAAGAAGCCTTTGAGTCTGTGACCTGCTGGACTGAAGAGCCATACAAATCTGCTATTGTTGCCTGAATTTCTGCTGCTATTAGAGACAGAAAGATGGAACTGTAACTTTTTATAGATAACTCTGGGAATTTCACACTTCAAGGGTTTTCCTCATATCAATTTTCTCATTCATTTCCACTTAGATAAATGAACACGGGACTGTGCAACACCTCATAGCTGAACAGCTGCCTCCAAATTTTAATTTAAAACATTCCAAACATTGTGAGTTTTCAAACTTTCCAAACCCAGGTTTTTTGTGGTTCTGCCTGTAGTTTGTTGATCTGCTCTAGGTGCCATTCTCAATTGTTATTTGTAGATAAATTTCCCCCCACGTACCACGTTATTCCATTTCTTCAGAGATGGATTGACACTGTCAATTTAAATCACTGTTTATCCCATGTATTCTGTTTTAAGATATATAATTGACCTCCAGTTGGAATAGTCAATGCCCAGATTTCTTTGCTAGTCCTATATAAACATACAGTCTGATTTACCACACGGAGATTTTTATTTAAATGAAACATGTTGTTTCTCACTGTGAATGTAATGAAGGGAAAAAGAGAAGATAATTCAGCTTGAATACATAATTAGAGAGCTACTTCAATGAATTTTGAAAAGATTCTCAGACTTCTTTCGGGATTTTTTTTGTTTCTTTTTAAAATACTTTTAAATATTTTTGAAATGGTTAGTTGGAGAACATTGGCCTGCATTGAAAAATATAAAGTGGAGTGCATAAACTAAGGAACACAGCATTTGTGATAATTATTTGAATTTTTGTTTTTAGACTGTCAAATCAAGTGTGTTTTAAAGTAGTCTCTTGTGAGTGTATGTAATGAAATAAATTATATTTCAGCAGGTAATTTTTCAGGTGATTTACTTGCAGCAAAACAAAATGCTTAGCTAAAAGGATAATAGAAAACCTAACGTGCTATTTCCATTTTTTAAGAAATGAGTACTGTTATGGTTAGAAATGAGTGATTTCTTTGTTGGTGACTGAAAAAACACGGCAGTGCCATATTTCTTTCTGCTCAGACAATGCTGCATCAGGAACCTCTTGCAACATCACTTAATTGTGACTGCCAGGGCTGAATCCTGGGCTTTGACCCAGGTCTTTCCTTCACCTTCCAGACTGACATTCCCACTCCACAACGTGCAAGAACCCCAACTCCATCTACAGTGTGATACACAGAAAGAATAAAATAACTTTTAAACTGAGTAAAGAATAAAATAACTTTTAAACTGAGTAGAAATTCTCAGATGCCTCAGTGCTTGGAAGTGCCACATACCCTTGGGTATAAATTTTTAATCCAGTTCACCAAGATCTCGCCACTCTTCACATCTACTTTTCATGCCAGGATATTTTATTTCCTAAATGTTTGACAAAGTTACTTCCTGGATAAAATTTGGGTCAGAACTACACAATTTCACATCTTTTTGACTCTACCTCAATTTCTGCCCAGATGTATTTGTATTCTGCAGTACCAACACCTTCACAGTCCTTCCTGAACTCTCCTAGAAAAGTTGCTCTTCCTTCTAAACCCCCTGCATGAAATGTGCTCAGTTCAGTCACTTAGGGCAAGTTCCTCCAGTGCAAATTAAGCCATCTCTCTCTCTTGGACAATATAACCTTGTCCTTTCCACAGAAACACAAAGCAATTTTGGGCTGCACAGACCCAGAAGCGCTGTGAGTGGTCACAGTGGGACTGCAGCCCCAGGGGGACACCAAGACGATCCCTGGATGGAGCAGCAGGTTTGGGGCAGATGTTGTCCCTGCTGCCTGTCCCCACCCCTGGGTGGAGAGAGCAGCAGGTTTGGGGCAGATTCTCGTGCTGCCTGTCCCCATCCCAGGATGGATGGAGCAGCAGATTTGGGGCAGATGTTGTCCCTGCTGCCTGTCCCCATCCCAGGATGGAGCAGCAGGTTTGGGGCAGATGTTGTCCCCTCTGCCTGTCCCCATCCCTGGGTGGAGGGAGCAGCAGGTTTGGGGCAGATGTTCGCCCCTCTGCCTGTCCCCATCCCTGGGTGGAGCTGGGCTCCTGGGGAGCAGCTCAGGCAGTTCCAGAGCAGCTGCTCTCCTTGTTCCTGTGCTGTGTTATCACCCAGGACACAGAGAGCTCCCAGAGCCACAACTGGAGGCACTTTTGGCCGCCCTGTGCCACTGCCTCTGCCCATCTCCTCACCCCAACATCAGCATCCATCCTCCCTCACCCTGTGTTTGCTTCCAGCCAAGCCTGGAGCACCTCAGGCACTCCTGAAGTGCACAATATAAGCACTAAAAACCCCCAAGCAACAGTGCAGCACAAAAACCCAGCACAGAATGTAAAAAACAACAAAACCCCAAAGCAAAAGCCTGGGGCTCTGAGCAGCCAGCAGCAGCACAGCTGAGCACTGCTGGCACTCTGCAACTCTCACACTGCCCTGGGTCACTGTTTCCTTTCTGGCACTGCTGTAAGGACTTGGAGCTGTGCTATTTGGACACAAATATAGGCAGCAGTGAGTACATGTGAGCATCACAAATTACCCCAAAGGAAACTTTCGAAAAATGCAAAGGCTTTGGGTTTTTTAAAATAAATTTCTGCTTAAGCTCTAAGACTGGTGTGACAAACATCAGCGAGCCAGAGTCATCTCCTGTCCTACAGCACAGAGGACAAACAGAAGAATGTCAAAACTGCAAGTACCACACTGTCAGAAAGGAAAAAAAACATTGCAGAGAATTTAAAACATTCTTTTCTCAAGAAAATAAAATCACATTACAGTTTCACAAGAAGAATCCAGAGGCTTTGAAGCAGTGGAGCAATCAGCAAAATTTGAATCCAAATCAGCAAAATCAGATCATTAAGATCAATTTATACATCCTTCAAGTCTTACCTTGTCTTCCTAGAGCTTGATTATGAAGCTCCATCAGTGCCCTTTATACCTGCATGGGAAGAGAAGGGAGAGCAATGCTTGGTACAGAAAAACTATTGCAAGTGATAAATAAGAGCTGTCAGCAGGAGTTTAATTTCAATTTAGCAGTTAAACATTTCAATTCTCTATCAGCAACACAACTAAAATTTAACTCTGATGGGAAAATTATTTTTCTAACTTTATGGCATAGAAGAAAAATGTGTTAACTCATTCTGGTGTCATAAAACTTCTGCTGTTATAACAATTTTGTTTTCATATGTTTTCAAGATTTCCAAGTTGTTTTTTCCCAAACAGAAAGGGATAACTCTTGTGCCTTTTGGCAATAAAGTATTTGAGATTTTACTTCATATCAGAAAATGGTGTTTGTTAGGACAAAGCAGAAAACATCAAGACAAAGCCACCCAACAGAGTACTTCGTATCTTGTGCACTCATTTGTGTCCAGGCAAAAGGAACTCAGTTCCTACCATGACAAGAGGAACCAACTTCCAACAAATACCATTATTAGGCACAATTTCCATCCACTTTGCAAACTGAAGAATCCACACTACATCACAGAGTCAATGTATTAAGATAAAAAATCAAGCACAATGAATAATTATCTTACTAGAAAACGTGGTTAAGCCAATCAGCACCATCAAAATGCTACAATTTCCAAATCTCTGGAAAGCTTTCTCCTTTGCCTACAAACATTCCACTGCTGCACCAACAATAAACACAAACTCCTCCTGCAATTTCTATTCATGCTACTCAACTAAAATTCATTTGAAAACATCTATCTATCAATTCAGCAGATTAGTCAAGCAAAAACATTTAAAAAAAAAAACAGGGAGAAGAAGTGAAATCCTGAGTTCAATAATTACAGACACAGCTCACTTTATTTTGACCAATCAACTCTTAATCGTTTAGCCTGGTAAGACCAAAGTCAATTAGTACTTCTTTAATAGACTAATCCTTCTGCTTTTAATTGTCATATCAATAATACTGGCATATCCCTAAAGAAAAGTCAATAGTTATTACATCAACTAATTAAAATCTGACTCAAAAGGTAACTCACTCAGGGTTCTGTTCAGAAATTGCGAGTTCTTAGAACTAAAACAACTCTTCATGGGACGGGGTGGGGAGGCTCATTTTCTTCTCTGAACCCACCAAAAATGTGGGGCCCTTCTTACTATTAGAAGTGACTTTTTGATTGGCATAATGAGAAGAAGAGTAAAACAGATGGGTCTCCTGTGAAGCTGCACAAGATTCCCACTGGATAATCTAAAATGCTGACAGATAACAAAGGAGTTCCACACTTGTTACTCACTGCAGATTAAAATTTAAACATCGTCTGAGTGAGCCAAGGATTTAAACCAATTTTCCTAGCATGGAATTATAAAATAAAATAACCTGAGATGGGAAATGTCTGTTTGAGGATACAGGTCTACTAATGACTCCAGGAAAAAAAAATCAAAAAAACAAAACCAAAACAAACAAACAAAAAACCACCTTATTTTCCATAATGAGAGCAGGAACACTACAAGGATGTTTTGCACTCTTGCTGAGTGTGAGGGGCTGTTGCAGGAGCACTGCTCTTAGGGCAGCCTGGGGAGTTGTGTGCAGCAGCACTGTGTGTGCTCCTGCTGCAGAGAGCCCTCAAAGCACACACAGAGAAAGAGCTGACATTCCCTGTGCCACGTTGGACTCTTCAGAGTGATGCTATTGAACAAGTTGTTTCATGGATAAAAAAAAGTCCAAAATAGAGGCTATGACAGAGTTTGATATTTGAGCCTTAGCCAAAATTGCTGCTATTTTTCCTGTTTTAGTAGCAGATGATAGAAAAAAAATTAAAATAATAATAAAAATCTAGGAAATCTAATCTCTGAAACCCTAGGATTTATGGTTACTCTCAATCTTTGCAATAAAAGTGAAAAGCAAAAAAAAAACTTTGTTTCCAAAGGGAGAGGTGACAAACCAGTCATAGAATTAGTATGTCTAAATGAATGTACAATAGAGAACAAGTGGGAGGGGAAAAAGAGCAGCAGCCATTAACAGGAGGAACAATTTTGGAGATGGATGATCAGTGATGCTTTTGGAAGCACAGTAGTTTGTGGAGATTAAAGGAAACTCTGAAGTGCCTGAGCTAAATAACCCTGTATTTCAAGGTGAACAGCATGAAAAGCTGAGATCCTTCTCCAACTGCAAGTGCACTCCAAAAACATACAATACTTCTACAGGTCAATTTACAAATAAATTATATGGATAATTGTACCATGAGCTCATATACAGATTTATTCATGGTACACTCATAGCAAATACACCTCAAGCTGCAATTCCAGCCTGATCAGTATCTAAGGAAACTTCTGCCTAGGACTTACAACACAGAATTGATCCTGATGAGCTTCATAAAGGACACTCTAAATACACAGGAGAAAAAAGAAATACCATTGACACACACCTTCAAATACATGTGTTCCACGTGAAATGACTTTATATGCAGTTGAACACAGGTATTTAACTGTAAATACAATTCTATTATACTTAGAGAAGATAATTTTGGCCTGATAAAACCGACCAGATGAAAGTAAAGCAAAACCATTGAGAAGTTGTTATGAAAGGAGAAGTAGAAGAACAAAACACATCACAAATGCCAAATTCTTAATGTTCTACAACAGCACGAAGTGTTGGATCATCTCTAAAGGTGAAGACAAGAGATGTACAAACTAACGAGCTCAAATTTTGGCAAAGAGAACTGCTGGGAACAGAATTTCTCTCTAGTCCTTTAGCTTCAGGGATGTAAATCTCTAACAATTTTAACAGGGATTTTTTTTTTTTTTAAAGACTGTTGATGGTGTTATGGATTTCAATGTATATATATATACATATACATGAATTCACACACTCACACACACTCTACTGGTAAGTTGATATTTTATCATAACAATAAATGGGAAGAGAAGCAACATTTGTGCTGTCTAGGAAAAAATAACTTCAATGCTTCTCCACACAAAATCCACCCATTTCCTTCCTGCACTCCACCATATTGTTTTCATGGTTGGAAGAGCTAAAAAGCCAGCCTAAAAATATTATATTATTGCAGCCCTGGAACAGATTGCTTAGGGAAGGTGTGAAGTTACTATCATTAGAGATCTTTTAGTATGAGTTTTGCCAGCATCTATTTGTGTTTTGATTCCATGTTGCGCTAGGAGAGGGCCCAGGAGCCTCCTGAGGTCCCTCCCTCCCTGCAGCTCCACTTTTTCACTTCGTGCCATGGAATGCAGGAGAGAAGTGCAATGGGATTTTTATTCATAGCAAATAATACTTATGAAAATAGAATGCAGGAGGCCTATCTATCACCTCTGTGATTTGACTACTAAACCACAATACTTCAAAGCACATTATCTCTTCCCTCATGACCCAGTAATGCGTTCAGGAAAAACTGCAAGAGCCAGAGATTTATTCCACTTCCAAGCCGTGTAGTTTGTTGTACAAACCAGCCAAAGCACAATATACATTAGAATTAAACCCTGTCCACCTCTTCAGAAAGGACTCCAGGAAATTCATATCAAATCTGTCTGCTGCAGTTAGTTTTTGTGACAGAGCCATTACAGAGAAATAAAGTGTCACTGGTGAAAGGAATGTCAAACTGCTTTGAATTGGCTAAACAGCATCTGATGTCCTCAAGGATTAGAGTGCATTCTGACCCTGCCCTGCCAATCTGTTTAGCTTCTGACACTTCACCATATGGGGTCAGGGCAGGGATTTCTCCTGCAACGCTCAGTGACCCAGAAAAGCCCGTGGTGTTTGCACGGCAAACACTCGCCAGTGTCACCAAGGCTTCAGCAGCAAAAGCCTTGGACAGATGTGTCTGCATGAAGCCTCCTCACACTGCTCACTGTCACTGCTCTCAGCCCTCAGTGGCCAGGAAAGACAAATAAACACCCACTGGGGTGGGTTTCACGTGCACATGGCACTTCCTGTAACAAGTCTACATCAGGAAATGCACAGCTTTCTGATATCACAGGAAATGAACAGAACATTTCTGATATCACAGGAAATGTACAGCTTTCTGATATCACAGGAAATGCACACAACATCTCTGATATCACAGGAAATGCACACAACCTTTCTGATATCACCTTGAGCCTTGGCCAGGGTCATTTTTCACTGATCATGGCATTTCATGGAAATCATCATGGCTTGCTAGGCTAACAATGCTCCTGGGAAAATGAAGAGGAGGTGATAAAAATGACAGACTCCTGTCCAAGCTTGAGAAGAGCAGTCTGAGCAAATAGCACACTGAAGTGGTCAGTGGAAGAAAAGGACTTTCCTGTGATGTGGTTAACCAAGCAAACAGCAAGGTACATATTCCAAGTCATTCCAAGTCAATAAACTATTGTTTGGGTGGTTTTTTGGGGTTTTTTTTGCAAACTATTTACATGACAAAATTTGTATCTCCGAAGACAGAGGGGGAAGAAAAAAGTATGCTAAGCTGAAAGTTTTAAGTTTGCCAAATGAGTAAATGCAAAGAAACTGGAACAATGTAGGAGCAAAGATGATCTCAATAAAGATGTATTAATGCATTCTTTAAACTTTCAAAACCTGTGGTTTCATTGGGAGTACCAATCTAAAAATATCCAGGGCTGCAGAACTATACATAAACAATGAACAGAAGGAGCTTTGAAAGCTGGAAGGTTTTATCAAGATTTTATTTCCCTTTTTTCATAAGATAAATTGGTCTGTGCTCATGACTAGTGTTCATAAACACATAGTTTAAACCAAGAGAAACCACACAATCAAACATTCCATTCCTTACCAACAACTGACAATGTTACTGCAACAAACCACCAAACCACACAAAAAAACTCTCTTCTGGATGAGAAGAGAGTTCTTCTGGTGTGCTTTAGTCTCTAACATGGGAGCTGTGGAAAATGCGGGAGCAGAGAGATAAACGGGGGGAGAGAAGCAATGCAGGGGAACTGGTGGTAAATCAAGGGGTTAAACATCTCCAGCAGTTCTCTCCCACTGCAGCACGCTGGAACACCTCAAATGAGCAGAAATGCCTTGAAAGGATGCAAAGGAGTCAGGACTGCCCATCCAAGAAGGTGATTTTGGAGTGCCCCCAGCCCTGTCAGAGGGAGCAGTGCCACGTGATGAAGAGGCTGTGATTTGATTTTACAGACACTGGAGGGTGAGTGCTGAGCCCCCAGGGGATGGGAGCACTGCCAGTGCTGGGGCAGGAATGGTAATAATTGTAATAATTGTAATAATTGTAATAATTGTAATTGTGATTGCAGCTGGGACTGCCTGGCCCCACTCACCAAAGGGCTGCCAAACAGAACCCAGAGAGGGCTCCCCACGTGGGAAATGCTCAGGTTCCTCACGTGGGAAATGCTCAGGCTCCTCACATGGGAAATGCTCAGGTTCCTCACGTGGGAAATGCTCAGGCTCCTCAGGTGGGAAATGCTCAGGTTCCTCAGGTGGGAAATGCTCAGGCTCCTCAGGTGGGAAATGCTCAGGCTCCATCATCCACAANTAGGAAATGCTCAGGCTCCTGAGGTGGGACATGCTCAGGTTCCTCACGTGGGAAATGCTCAGGCTCCTCAGGTGGGAAATGCTCAGGATCCTCACGTGGGAAATGCTCAGGTTTCTGCTCTCACATTGAGGGCTCCTCACGTGGAAAAGGTGAGTGAGCCACTTCAGCAGGGAAAGAAATTCTCAGCACCCATTACAGCGCTGCCTATTATGCCTCTTTCTAAGAAATAATCACCTGCTTCTCTTTGTCCTCGCTCTTACATTTTCCCTGCCCCCCTCCCACATCAAAAGTATAATAAAATTACATTTATTTCCTGATTTACAAAGTTGCTCTTCTGCACATTCACTGAGCTTCACCATTATTTACCATCCACAAGTTTCCTTCCCCACCTTTTAATTTTTTTTTTGCTTAACAGAAAGGTTGACTAGAAAACAAGAATTCAGTGTAATGAGAAACAAAGAGCTGCTTAGCTTAGAAATGTTTTGCAAAAACATCTTCCAGCCCACACAGGCAGACTGCAAATCTTGCAGAGAAGGCTCTCACCTGTGTTATGGCAGACTCATGTTGGTATCACTGCTTTCCCTAACAAACACACCAGGAAAGGAAGAACAGCCCCACTGATCTCTTGAGCTCACTGGCTGCTCACTGACCAAGTCACATTTTTGATGTCTTCACCTGCAAGACAACAAGCTGCAGCTCAGGACCTTCCTAAATATTTCTGTATCCAGCACACTGTAAGGCTGCAATGTTTTATTTTTCTTCCAAGAATTAGTACAGTTCTCTCTGAGTCTGTGAAAACTCTTCACATCCAGAGCCCCCTGTGGCAAGGGGTCCCAAAGCTTTTACTAAAAAGACCCTACTGAGTCCCTTCTCCAGCTCATTATTTCCAGTGGAGGGCTAAATACCTTCCCAGGCTATGTGAGCTATCCTTGGTGTGCCTGAAGACTGAAGCTAAAGAGCTCTCACTCTCTTTAGGAGGCATCCCACTTCTTGTAATTACTGCCACTTTCCCTAGGGCCCAGCATGAGATTTGGTCCAGTGATTAAAGCACTTAACAAGACCTGGAAGAACCTAATAACTGGAATTTTTCCAACAGAAAAAATATTTTTCTTAATAATTCACATCCAGGTGCTGGGACAGAGCAATGACCTTGTTCTCATCTTGAAGAAAATTCCACCTTTAAAGTCCATCCCCTTTAGAAGCTACAAGGTGTCCCCAGTGTTGGGAATGCAAAGACACACCACGGAGAGCAGAATACTTCTGGACAGTCGTTTTTTAATCCTCAAAGCACCCTGACTGATCAGTGCACTGAACCAACACACCTCTGGATATTGTCTACAAGAAAAGAAGACATCTGACAACATTTATGGGATCAGCAATAGATGCACCAGAGAATGAAAAACCACCACAAACTCCTGAGTTGTTTGGTTCCTTTGAGCCACGGCCAGGCTGCTCACACAATGCCTGAGCTGTTTGCTCAGCAGTTGACCCCTCTTTGAGAAAAGAGTAATCTAACACAATTCAGAGTTTACTGCTTAGGGTCACAATCAAAACAGGGACATCAAAGTCCTGTGCAGGCTGGAGCTTTCAGGGTGCTATCAACAATTGATAAAGGGAGCCCTGCAGCCTTTAGGGTCACTTGGTACAGAACAAATGAGAAAGGCACTCACAATACTGTCACAGAACCTCTTTGGCTCCATTTTCCTGTTTACTCCAGATACAGGAGTGTTCAGTGTCTATCCATCATTCATTTAACAATGATGAACAGGAAAATTTAAGTTCAGCACGATTACGTTATAGACCAAAATCCAGAGTTTTTGTAAATCTAATTTCTTTAGCCCCATAATTCCAGAAAAAATATCAGCAAGCACAAATGGCATTTTAAACAGCAATACTCACTGAGAGTACACACAAACAAGTCAGCACCTATTACACAGACAGCAGCTCAAACTGGTTGGAGCTTTGACAAAAATCCATCTAGACCTTTTCTTAAAAACAAGCACATCTAAAAAGATCAGAACAGCTTTTAAGCTCAAATGCCAGGTTTTTTGAAAATGCACAACAGAACAAATAATTTTTGGTATGGGGAGAATTAAAAATGACTGAGAGAGATCAGAAATATAGGAGATTTGTAAACAACCCTCTTCCTACTGCATCCTTGCAGGGTTTTCCTTTATTCCCAGGCTTGCTCTCAATCAAGCTGCTCTTCAGGGCTTCCAGAGTTGCAGAATTATCACATGCTCTGGTGTATCTCTAGGAGAAATGTTTCATGTGCTCCCTCAGCACTCTCAGCCCCTGCACTGGAGGTTTCCTGCACTATTTTATTCCTCAGACTGCACAACAGGAGTTTATTTCCTCTTGACTCTGTCCATGAGAAGGAGCAACCTTGTGCCCCGTGGCTTCATCCCAGCCTACACCAGGACAGGGCAAACAGGGGATTGATTCTCTCTGCCCAGCCCCAGCCTTTTCAGGAGTGCTGCAACGTGCAAAGGAACAAAACAGGCTCTGGCTGTAATAACTGCACCATGCACCTCTCCCAGCAGTAATTCTGCTGGCAAGTTTCTACAGCAAAATAAAATCACGGGATTACAGGATCTGGTTCTGAAACGAACTGTTCTAGAAACTGGTGCATCAGTCAGGAGAAATCTCAGATCAGTGGAACAGAAGGCCAGAGACTGGGTGCCAAAAGGCAGAACTTCAGGAAAAAAAAAGATAAAAGTTCTACTACGTAAGTAGTATCCGTAACTATGTAAGTAATCCATATTTTATGATCAGTGGGCTGAGATGATGAGACAGCCAATGGAGCAGAGACTGGAGACTGTCACCAAGCTGGGTGACACGAGGGGCTTCCTCCTTAAAGCACCCTGTCCTTGTCACCAGAGCAGGACTTTTGGGTTCCCCCCAAATTGCTTTCTTTTGCTCTGTTTACTCACAGCAGAACTAGCAAGTAGTCCATCTCCACTTGTAGGTACCACAAAGCATCTAACACAGACAGAAATTCACTTAGAATCAATCACCATGCTTTCCATGGCAAAAATCAAATATTTTTTCAAATAGTAAATTTTTTCCTCTGCCTTCAGACGATTTAGCTTATTTTGTTTTCAGCCAATGATTAGCTAAGATTTTTTAATCTAAATTCTTCTTCCATCCATCCCAGCTTCAATAAAATTGAAATTCGTGAGCATACTTTCCAGAAATATCTAGTGGAAGCTATTAAAAGAGGGGCAGATAATATTAGACTTCATTGGCAGGCTACCAGGAAGAAAAAAAATTCCAGCCAGAGAATGTTATCATCTCAACTACTGCGAACAGAACTGGTCTCAAGTCAAATGACCTCCACAGATGTCCCCTCCCCACTCTGAAACGCTCCATTATTCCATGGAACAACATCTGCTGATGGAGACCTGGCCTGGCCTCTGAGCTCAGGCTGACAGAGAAAAGCTCCTCACGTCACCTCGAAACCCCACTCAGAGCTCGGAACACTGGCAAGCCCTCCTGTTAGATCTCATCCTTCCAGGAATTCAGTTTTTAAAAAGGAACTCCTCTCTGGGACATGCTCCATGGGCAGGCTCTGTACTGGAGACCCTCTGCCTCCTGCCTCCCCCTGCCTCTGTGCCTCGTCTGTGCAAACATTTCCCCGTGCTTCTTTTTCAAGTGGCATCTTAGAGTGGAGGAGATATTCCCCTGAGTGCATTTTCTTTCTTTACCATCACTCTCTTCTATACAAACAACAGATTGCTTTGCTGCTGCCCTTTAAATTTAGAGAATAAGAATCCCACACTGCAGATGCCTGTGCTGGGGGAGGGCTGCTCTTCCACAAACTCACTGGGAAGTCAAACAACCCCAGCCTCACTCACTGTCCCTCTCCAGAGGATGCAGACCTTGAGTTCTCCTCATCTGAGGATGGTTCTCAGCCTGATCCACAGGATTGTTGGAATGCAAGATCGTCCTACACACTCCTGAGCTGGCCCATAATTTTTCCCTGTACCAATTTTAATCCCAATGCAGTGATAATGTTGGATAATTGTCCAGAAGTACTGAGGATTACTGGGGTTGAGCCTCCTCTAGGATTGTACCTTAGGAAAGGTGGTTTTTTTCTGCATGCTGGTTTGCATAAACAGTTCATTTCATAAAATAACAGTGCAATACTGAAAGATTCAATTGTTTCCAGAAGTTTCAGCTATTTCACTGCCAATATATTTCTGCGAGGGCTCCTCCAAAGCACTCAGCAGGCTGCCAAAAGAAGCTGCAAATTTGACAGGAAGAGACCCTCCAGGAAGACTTTCAAATCCCCAAAAGGAGGGAACAAGCAGTTTCATTTGGCAATTATTTTCCTGTGGTTCTAAAACTGGTATCTTCCTGCTTTTTGTGATGCCTTTCTTCTCCAGAAGTCAATGGCTTAGTCAATTTTCAATTTCAACGCCCTTAACAGCCATTGACTTTTTAAAAAAACCAAAGGCTTACTTAAACCTCCAGCTATGATTCCTCCAGCTACTAAAGCCATGGTCAGCAGCCTCCACCACAAAAATAGCTTTTCTGCCTCCTCACCCTCTAACCACTGCTGATCACAAGTCTGCCAACCCTGATATCTTCCTTTGCCTCTCTGTTCTCAGAGAAATGTTGGGTCAGGAAGTTAAAAAATGTAAGAATTTCTTTTTTTTTTTATCCTCGGTCGTTGTGTTCCTCTGGGGTTTAAGGGACATTAGCTACGAGCTCTACTTTCACTGCAGAGAAAGGGAGAAGGCAAACATCAGAGCTGGATAAAGTGATGGAATAAAAGCCAGTCAAGTGCTTTGATGACAAAGGTTATGCAAGCGTGAAGGAACACTCTTACACTTCTCATCAGTGGCAAGGAAGGGACTTTGAAGCACAATTTAATGGCCAAAAATAAAAAAGCCAGGAACTGACCAAAAGTTTGGGGTTGGTTCCGAGGTGCACCGGGGACAGAACACACAATGGCACCATGAATCTCCTGGGATTACTCTAACGGAGCTGATAAAACCCCAGGCCTCTAAAAACACATAATTCTCATGCCCAAACCTCAGCCAAAGCTGAACCCTTCTCTGCAGGGGAGGTGGGCTCTGCTGGGCCATTTGGACATTCATAAGCAAGACCAGATGCTGGACTGAAAACCAGAGTAGAAGAGCCAAGACAAAACCAAAAGAAAGCACCAAAATAAATATCAAAAATTGACACCAAGGTATTTTTAAAACACTTAAAATTAACCACTTAAAATGTCCTGCTGTACTGCTCCAAAGAGAAATGGAGGACATGCCAAATAATGTAAAATAAAATTGGAAATCTTGCTACATATTTCTTTTTAAAATACTGGATAGGAAAGCCCTGTTTCATGTTAAAACCAAGAATATTCAGGTCTGTTTGTCTGGGATGTGACACCAGGCCAGGGCTCACCATCTCCATGCCCTGTGGGACAGCCTGTGCCCTGCTCCTGTGTCACACACGCTCAGCACCGAGGCTGTCACCAAATCCTTTCTCCACTTAATGACCCCGTGAAACAGGAGATGGAAAATATCATATGGAGACCATTAAATCAACCACGATTTGCTTACTTAGCAACACTTCAGCAATTAAAAGTTTGGAATATATGTACGTGCATATAAATAAAAATAATGGGAGAAAAAGGACTTTTAAATCACCCACAAATTTCAGCCTCTCCTCCGGTTTTCCACAACCTGATTAATAAATCTAATATTTAAATTTCAGGTAACTTTCCACAAAAATAAAAAAGAACATGGAAAAGAAAGGAAAAAAAAACAAGGCAAGGCAACCAAGCAGAGGTCATTAAAGCAATTTTGGTTTCCTATATTTTTTGCTTCCTTTAACTTTATGGTTGCAGTAGATTTTTCTGTCATACAGAGGCCATGTTTCTAGAAATAATGGACTCTCTCAAGAAAAATTGCCTTTATTCTTAAAATTCCATAAAAATCAAATGCAAATTATATCAAGTTCTCTTCCAAATTATGCCTTGAAATAATTTTGATGTATTTTAATAAATTTTTAAGTAATGTTTACTTCTGAAATGTAGCAATGGCTTATGACATTTCTTTGATCTATACTGAATTTTACCTATTTTTATTGTGCTATAGAATACACCTGGTTCATATATTGACATCTTTTGATGTACTGCAGTCTTCATATAATTTTTGTTACACATCATATTTTTTTAAAAAACGGGTAAAAAAACCATATAGAGAATATTTACACACTGCATGCAGCAGATCACAAGTAAATTGAGTCAGTTTTTCATGAATAATAGAGAACAGAATTCTGACTGAAAACAACTGCACACACCTAAACCCAGCAGCAGTCAGAGCAGAACCTGGGCTCTGCCCCAGCAGGTGCAGGCTGTGGGCAAATCCTCAGGTGGGGATCATCCCATGGCATCCACAACCATGGGAGGGTTGAGTTGGGTTGGAAAGGAGCCCAAAGCCCCTCCAGTGCCACCCCTGCCATGGCAGGGACACCTCCCACTGTCCCAGGTGTCCCCAAGCCCCAATGTCCAGCCTGGCCTTGGGCACTGCCAGGGATCCAGGGGCAGCCCCAGCTGCTCTGGGCACCCTGTGCCAGGGAACAATTCCTAATTCCCAATATCCCATCCAGCCCTGCCCTCTGGCAGTGGGAAGCCACAGGACTCCGAAGTTTTGCATGCAAAGAAGACACAACACACGTTTGTTCCCTCTCTCTTTGTCCACTGGTGCTTCCATTTCTCCTCTCCAAGAGAGAAAACCCTGAGTGGCACCAGGAGAGCTCAGAGCACAGGAGCGACAGAGAAGCTTTGTCCAGGCAGAGTTGGTCACCGTGCTCTGTGACACACACAGGGCACACACAGCAGGTAAACCCTGCCCAAAGCCCAGCAGCACCCAAAGCTGACCACTCCTCCCCAGACCAGTGACCCCACACCATCAACCCAGCTGAGCTGCTTGGCTCACAAAGGAAATGCCTGCTGCAAAGCTTTGTGCTGGCAAAGGTGATGAAAAAGAATTCTGCCAGTGGCTGCTCAGTGGGGTGTTGGTGGTGTTGCAAGGGTCCCAGGACAAGGGAAGAGATGAATCTGACTCCATATTTCTTAGAAGGCTGATTTATTATATTATGATATTATATGATATTAAAATTAATTGTATACTAAAACCATACTAAACTATAGAGAAAGGATGCAGACAGAAAGCTAGAAAAGAATGAATAATAAAAACCTGTGACTGACCAGAGAGTCTGACATAGCTGGACTGGGATTGGTTACTAAGTAAAAACAGTTCACGTGCTGGGATAAACAATTCTCCAAATCATATTCCAAAGCAGCAAAACAGGGAGTAGCTGAAGCTTCCCAGCTTCCCAGGAGAAAATCCTGGGCAAGGGGATTTTTCCAGAAAATATCATGGTGACAGTGGAGTCGCCAGGGGAAGGACCCTGGGCTGCTGCAACCATCTCAGAAACAAAACAACTCCTGCTCTGGGCTGAGCTGTGCTTGGAATTACCAACAAGTGGCAGTGCAAACACCCAGGACACTGGTGGGGAAGTGGGATACTAATGTCAGAGCAGCCCAAGGACAGGAAGCAGCTGTGAAGACAGAAAGACAGAAGGAACCAGCACAAACACATCCCACAAAGGCTGGACACACCAGGAGTGGTGTCCCCTCCCATGGAGCACAGCTGGGTGGCAAGGGGAGGAAGGGGTCTGCCAGCCTCCCAGCAGAGCATGAGCATGGATCCACTGGGAGAACACAGACTTTGAGAGGGAGGAGTTGGTAACAGAGTGGAGACAAGAGCAGCACAGAGCTGTTAATAGGTTATTAAGCACATGCACTTACAGAAAATTCTATATAGCATACATCATATTTGCATGTCTTGAAGTTCCACAGGTTTCTAACCACTTCTGTGACCTGACCTTAATTTCAATTGTAATACCAAAATCTGCTGCATCTCCTCCTCCCCTTTCTTGGTTAAACAATTAGTTACCATGGAAACCAATACATTCCTGCTATGGACACCAAGGTGTGACCCCGACATTGATGTGAAATGTGAAATGTGAAATGTCTCCTCTTCCTGCAGATGGGGACAGTGCTGACCATGGACAGACTTCATGTGAGAAACAGCTTCACACTCTTTGTGACAACAAAGAATATTAAATTTGGATAATGGTGCAATGCTGTGCAAACAACATAATAAGAAAAGAACTTCTTGAAATCATTTTAATGGAAACAGGCTCAGATTATATACTGAGCAAGGTACTTCATATTCTTCAACTTACAACTATTTCACAGAGTCATCACTTTTCAAAAGGGAATCCTGACCATATCCACAAAGGAGGAATCAGGTACCTCTTGGACCTCAAATGACAACAAGGCATGTGGGTTTTTAAAAGTTCAATTATTTTGTTGACATTTCACCTGCCTGGTGAAAAGGAGTTTCGTGTCATTTTAGGAATGTTGTATCACCTCAAGAAAAGCAGGTAACAGTTCAAAGCAGGAAACCAGAGCTGTTTCATAGCTCCTCAGTCCAGGGTGGACATGGCCCTCAGGAATGGGGTGCAGCAGCTCCCACAGCAGCATTCCCCCCCAGTATTCCCTGCACACCAAGGCACAGGGCTGGCTGGGGGAGCTGCTCCAGGAGTGGCACTGTGCAATCCTACCCCTTCATTAGAGCAGAGCTTCCTGTCATTTAAAACCCATTTCATATGCAGATCCAGCAAGAGACATCTAAATGAGATCATTTATTGCTGTGATTATTTTGACATGAAAAGGAATGTCAGAGTATGAGACTGTGACTGAAAACTGACACGGCTCTAAGGCTGCAAATACTACCCTGTGTTTTCAGAATTGTAACTGCATAAATACTGCACTTAATTTACTTTTTTTTTGGCAAGGGAAGGGAAAGAGAGGTAGTGATTTAGGAAGATATAAAATAATATGGAAAAGAAGAACAATAATCACGTTCTGGATGAATTTTGCATAAGATTACTTTAAAATATTTACAAGCTACAATTTTGAGTAGTTTTCTCAGTCTCACCATTTCTATCTTCCAAATACTTTGTTTCAGATTAGCTAGAATTATCAATTCATTTAGAGTGCTTTTCCTGCATTGTATGGAAATGGATAAACAGGGAAGAGCAGAAGGAGAAAGGCAGTCAACAAGAAATTTTTTAAAAAGCAATAGTCCTGTTTCTCAACACATTTCTCCAGAAGCTAAGAAAGTGAATTTCTCTAAAGGAGCTAAAGACAGCAGAAATTGTGTAATAACCCACAGTGATACAATCTAAATGTGTGCAAAGATTGGACATGTCAATTAAAATCTCATGAGGATTTTTTGGGTTTTTTTCACTCACCCACACCCACTTATCTCTGCCATTTCTTTTCTGGAAGGGAGAGTCATAAAGCAGGTGGAGAACTCTACAGACAGCTGAAGCAGCCCTGCCACTGCACTTGGAAGGAGATACCTGGAAGCTGAATATGGAATATGGCAAGAATGTGCCAGCCTGCCAGCACAACAGTAAGACAGGCAAAGGGAAACACTAATACATGGAATATCAACAGCTGGACTTCACCTTCAGCTCCAGCAAGAAATTCTCTAACACAGACTGCCAGGGGAGTTGGAAAATGTGAATTATTTTATGTTGTTTTTATCCAATAATTATTCAGTCATTAATTGTGCAAAATGTGTGGCTTCATGCATTAAAAGCCGACAGAAATTACCAGGAATTGCTTTGCTGAGGCAGTGGACACAGTGAGCACTCTGACTATCTATCCAGACAAATCCATAATTCAGCTTTCAGATCCAGACTGGGTTTTGTGGCACTGTAGGTTCATTGGTTCTGACTCCTTCAGCAGCCAACCAACAGTTCAGAAAGAAGATTAGATGTGTAAGCCAGCACTACCTACATGGACTGAGGCTGCAGAAACATAAGCAAATAAATAATTGCAGCTCATCAGCTTCTGTTCCTTAGCACGAAGTTTCCAGCTTGGCTGAAGCCTGTTTTCACTTTTACATCTGTCACATTTCAGGAGGGTGATAATTCCAGCTGCTCCCTCCATCCTGCAGTTCCATTCACAGAATAGCTGTGCCCAGACCATGACCATGGGGTGAACTGTTAATGAGACATTAACATCAGCAGTGACCCCCTCCCCATGCCCTGCTGCCCTGGCAGACCTGCAGCCTAACAGAGCAAAGATTTACAGACACACGACAAAAACACCTCCATCTATTCACCAGAAGCTGTCTCTAGCTGTGGTTAGAAGGGCATTTTAAATATTTTTGCCTCCTTTTCTCAGGGAAGACAGGTGACACAATGAGGTGCAAACTGGCAGTTTGAGCACCCAGCACTGTGCTGGATGTCATTCCTGGTGGCTTTGACCAATTACAACCACGGTGACAAAACCACAGCAGCTCCACAGACCACTGAATTCCTGACTGGGAGGGTGGGGCTGGGTGGCTGCAGGGGACAGAGAATTGGCAGAGGGATAGAGAGATAATATCAAAATTAGTGCATCTTCCCACAGCAAAGGCTTCTGGGTCAGCTCCATAGTTCTCTCCCCGACAAATCATTAACCAGAATTAATTAGGGTGCTTGTTATCTATTTTTCAGCTAGAACATGGGAAGGGTTTGAAAAGGCTGTGGAAGAAGGGGCAATTGGAGGTGGGAGGAAATGGAAGAGCTTGTTAACACTTCAGGAGAGCTCTGAAAATACGGAATGTGGTGCTGAAGTGGTAGAGACTAGCAGAAAACCTGCAGGAAGCCCAAGGCCATTAGGCACAAATCAATTTTGTAATCATCTGCCTGCCAAGCACTCCAAGATGTTGGAGAGAGAGATTCTTCTCATAGAAGGAACCATGCTAAAACAGTATTTTGAAAATATATGGGTGTGGGATGGAAATGTGCTGAGAAAAGGTGCCATGGTTCCCTGTGCCACGCCTCTCTCTGGCTCAGAACCCATCACCCATCACCCAACACCCATCACCCATCTCCCATCACCCAACACCCATCTCCCAACACCCAACACCCATCACCCATCATCACCCATCTCCCATCACCCATCACCCATCTCCCATCACCCATCACCCATCTCCCAACACCCATCACCCATTACCCATTACCCATCACCCATCTCCCATCTCCCATCTCCCATCACCCATCACCCATCTCCCATCACCCAACACCCATCTCCCAACACCCAACACCCATCACCCATCACCCATCATCACCCATCGCCCATCACCCATCTACCAACACCCATCACCCATTACCCATTACCCATCACCCAACATCCATCACCCAACACCCATCACCCATCACCCATCAAGCATCTCCCATCACCCATCACCCATCACCCATCACCACCCATCTCCCATCACCCATCACGCATCTCCCATTACCCAACACCCATCTCCCATCACCCATCACCCATCACCCATCTCCCATCACCCATCACCCATCACCCATCTCCCATCACCCATCATCCATCTCCCAACACCCATCACCCATCACCCATTACCCATTACCCATCACCCAACACCCATCTCCCATCTCCCATCACCCATCTCCCATCACCCATCACCCATCTCCCATCTCCCATCACCATGCTCTGCCAGCCACCAGCAGTGCAGAGTGACCGGGCCCAAGGGGCACCAGAACAATCCTTGCCCTCAGGAATTACTGCAATGAAGAGAGGAAATGTGCAGGGCTTTTGAGATACACAGAGCCGTACGAAGAGGGAGAGTGTGCACAGGGACAGAGACAGGAGCAGAGCAGCAGGCTCAGCAGTCCCTGGTGCTTCAGAGGCTGAAAAGCCAATCCATGTACAGGACTGAATTCCTGAGCATGCCTTCTTCCCCCAGCCCTTGTTTCTTGCCAATCAGTTTGTATTCCACTGAGGAGGGAAATGACAATGGCAGTGAAAATGTATTTGGGGAGACACAGCAGGAACACTTATGCTAAGTGGATTAACATCTTGTTGATCAAGTGGCTGAGTTATTTCAGAGATTCCTTCCAAAAGAGCTGGAATCTGCCTGGGCCCATTGGGGATGTCCTTCAGAGCCCTGTGGGAGCACAGAGTGGTGCTGAGATTTGGAAGGGAACAGGCTGTGGAAGGTGCAGCCCCAGGAGAGCCCTGGTGTGCTAAATGGTGCTGGATGATCAGACACAGCATCTGAGGAAGGTGGGACAGTCCCTGGCCATGCTCTGCTGGGAGAAGGACCAGTGGCCAGCAACCAGGCAGGTGAGGGGTGCCCTGTGCTTGCCCTCAGCTCCCAGCAGCTGCTCCAGCTCATGAAGGAAACAAAACAGCCCACCCAGTGCTGCTTTCCACCAAAAAACCCCAAAGCCAGGAAATGGAAAGGTGAGGATTGACCTCCCACCCTGTGCCTGGGGCTCTGCACTCTTCTCCTGGATCTCTGTGTGGGGGCTCCTTCAGAGCCTCCCTCCCTGTCTGGTCTGAAAATCCCCTGATACTCCCAGGTGGCACTGGCACTGCAGCAGGGACACTCCCTACAGGGGTGTCACCTCCATCCTGGGCTGAAAACCCCCTGATACCCCCAGGTGGCACCGGCACTGCAGCAGGGACACTCCCTGCAGGGATGTCACCTCCATCCTGGGCTGAGCTGGGTACCAGGAGCTCTGGGGGCAAGTTCCCCCAGCAGGAATTTAGGTCAGGTGCAGCTCCACAGGAGCGTTCAAGCTCTTGTGTGTGAAGTATTTACACGTGGATGAGGCACATATTTTGACACAAAGAGTTCCAGACACAGGCAAATATCTATGATCTGCCATCTTAAGTGGAAGAATAATAATTCCATTTCCTTTTGCACTGCAGTTTGTTTGACAGCTCCAGTCTAGGATCCACAAGGCTGACACTGAGCCAAACTGTCACTGACATTTCCATGTCTGAGAAATCCTGAATCTCACAGGTAAACTGTGAAAGCTGAGAAGCAGGCAGTGAAAGTGTGAGCCTCAGAGCTACTGCAGCAGACAAACTCTAAAAAGTCACTTTGCATGACCTCTGCTGTCTTATAACTGGGGGCAGCTTAAAGCTGGGAAAATAGGAAGGAATGAAAACCCACAGAACTTTTTGCAGACAGAAGAAACATATGCTCTACAAAGTAGAAAAAATTACTCATATGTGATAGACTAGATGAGCCAGACATCATTTAAAGTGAAATATACCCCTTAAATCTCGATAAAGAACGTAAGAAATACATTTATGTTTTCATTTTTATACACTGTTGAGCAGGCAAAAAGGAGCATATTACAATTTTGAATTTGCTCAGCTGATTTTTCTTTTGTACTGGTAGGAAAGGAGAATGTGTGGGGGCTTTCTTAGGGTCAAAAGAAGAACTGAGACCTACTGACCTCTATAATTACATCTTATTGATTTAAGTGAGGTGTTTATACCCCGGCAGCACATTTAATGCAGTTAACGTTTACACAGTCATACAGATCTCATTTAGATGACACTCACACTCTTAACATCCTCAGCTGCTCAAAAGAGAAGGAAATAAAGCTCTTCTAGGTTAATGAACACACCAGAAAAATTTCAGCACTTCAAAGGAGGTAACAAGTGTGACCCAAGAACACCCCAAGTCTGGGAGACAAATCCATGTCCCTCCGAGTTTAGGAAAGCTGGAGATCCTCGCACAAAGCAGAAGCACAAAAGCACAAAATCTTATCTGCAGCGACTCGTTATCACCTCATTTATACAAAATCTTCCCGACACAAAATAGCTCCCGCTAAAAAGGAGGGCTAGAGATATTTACTGGAAGCATCGAGGACTGCTGCTTCGGGAGATGGACCCTGTCAACTCAATTAATCTGCTAAGAAAACAACATTTTCAGAAAAACACAGCAAATCGACGACTGTTTGAAATGTGTATTTTAAGCATCCATTTGTGCATTGTCTGAAAGTGGGAAATGTGCCCAAAGGCAGCAGTTAGCGTTTCACAAAAAAACCCCGACATTTTTAGTGGTTCAGGACCTTTCTCCTACGAATAGACAGATGATGCTCACACAATAAGGAAAAGGCTCATTATTCTCCTATTAAATATAGAGAAATTAGGCGTAAACCCACAAAACAAAGTCTTACAACAAGAAAGAATTAGAAGGAGATTTCTACCTTGAATTTTTGACCTTTTCTTAAAATAGGATGATTTTTCCTAAAAGCTTTGAATAAAACCTGACAGAGACATACCTGGTTCCTAAAAGTCTGTTAATTCATGGTCTCTTTGACTGAAGGAATGAAAGATAAGAAGTGCAAATTAAGACACATGACATTTCATCCGGACACGAGAAAATGCCTTTTTTTCTCTCCTGTGTCTTTCCAGACTGGAATTCATTTAAAACCAAAACACCACTCCCATCCCAAGCTGCACTCAGTTCTTCCAAGAATTTAATATTCTTCACTAACATATGCTTCTCACTCTTCTGAAATGCACTCTGGAGGTCTAAGTTTCATCCCAAATCTGCAGGAGAATTTAGGGACAATTTTTTTACTCTCATTTTGCAAGGCACATAATTGGCACTTGCATAATCTCATCCAAATAATCTGCTACTTCCTACTAGAGATTTTCTATGCAGTGTTTGTACCCAGTTGGCTTTTCATAGTACTATCACCCAACCCTGAATTTTAAAGGCAGTTTATTCATGTAAGCAGTCTTAAAATACACATTTTCCAGGGGAGAGCTGTCAGGCATGCAGGAGCTGGGTAACAAGCTAAATCAGCAGTACAAATAGGAGCAGGAGAACTACCTGCTCCAACAGTTTGAATAATTGTGTGATGGATGGGGAATAGAGGAGGCACTTTTTTCCTTAAGAAGCCATGGAAGGCATGAGAAAGAGTGAAAACTGAAATCTTCCACTCATCAGCAGAAGCAGAGCCATTTCAGATCCCCATTCTGCTGCTCCTCTGTCCTTCAGCACAACCCAGAGACCATCTGTAAAGCAGAGCAGAAAAATGTAAAGGTAAGTCCCAGGCTCATTAAATTCCTGGCCAGGATGGACAGAAATACCTGTGTGTGAGTACTGCAGGAAGGACTTGAACTGTGACCTCCCAGGAACACTTCAGCAATTCCCAGAGCTGGAATTTACAATGTGACCCAACCTGTTATTGCAGCAGCAGCAACAAAGAACCTGAACTTGAAAACAAATACACATATTTTTCTGCTCACAAGAGAGGCAGTTCAACATGCTTATGCTCAAATACATAAAATAAAAATACATAACTGTGACTGCAAGATCAGCCTAAGTGACTAAAATCACTGTTTAATTTAAATTAACTTCAGGGAGTGAAGGCTGCAATAAAGGTTTGCAAAAGTTTGTGAATGTTTCCCAGAGCTGAGCGTTGTGTGAAGAGCCTGCTAGGCTGCCAAGGTGGAAAGCCAATTTGGATTATTAGGGGTTGATAAAGAGTGACATTTTGTGTTCAGGAAACATCTGACAGGAGCTGCCATGCACCTTGTCACACTGCAGAGACTACAACTGCTGATAATGCTGAAAAAACCCTATTGAAACTGTTCCCAGACACACACATTAAAAAAATATCCACAGTAATGTCTTCAAATCAACAGAAGAGCCATGTGTTAGTGGCCACAAATGTTCAGGATTTGTATATTTTATTCACAGAAGAAAAAGGTAAAATAGGAACTGCTCACCTACTATGCCCTTTTCCACTTTTCTTGGGAATATTATACTAATTTCTTTTCTGGCTGTCCTGGAAACAAGCTTTGTGTCTTGAAATGACATTTGGCACTGGACAGAAATGCACACATTGAATAAACACAATTATACAAGTGATATTTGCAAGTATTTCAGTTTATAGCTGGCTGTACACAAAGGACTGGTCCAGTGCTCTGAAATGTGGCACCACACAGAAACCACACACACTCTCTCAGAAAGCACAGTTTGCTTTTCAGCCTCTTAATCTCATTACAGCTCAGCACAGGTGAGAATTTCCCACATTAAAACACAAATATCTGGTTCCAGGTACTCTGTGAACACAGCCAGGGAACTGAACACAGCAGGGTGGTTCTGAGTCCCAGCTCAGAGAGCTCCCCTGGCATCCCAGGTGGGTTTATTTTACCACAGGCTGCTCGTGGGTCATCCCAAGGACACAAAAGTGTGACTGAAATAATTACTCAGGCTGTGATCCACCTTTCCACTGTGCAGCCTTCAGCCAGAGCAGCTCCATGGGAGCAGTGACTCCAACTCTGCCATTTCCCTGAACTTCCAGAGCACTCACAGACTCAAGGAGGACTCCAGTCTGCTGAGGCAAGTAACCACATCTGCACATGATGCTCCTTGGCCAAGCCCAGCTGGAACCCAGGTTTTATCTGGGTTACAAAGCACTCACCTGATCAGGAGCACACTGGATTCTCTCCCCTCTGTGACGAATTTACGAATTTCCATCAGTACCAAGCAAGCCTCTGAACTAAGATGCAATCTTACTGCTGCCTTTCAGGCTCTTATTGGCATTCTAGATTTATTCCTACACAAAATCTTTCTTTACTTTTAATGTATGGTTTGGTCTAGGCTGCTATGAGAGGCTTTTAGAGAATCCAATGAATCTTTTGGTGCAGTCTGTGCAACTTCAATCAGCTCACATTAAAACATGATTGTTATAAGGGTGAAAGGAATTAATATGGTAAAGTTCTGTGTACCACATTAAGCTAAAGAATATTTGGCAGATGAGTATTTATAGCAGAATTACACAGACATATAAATTCCTTGCACAATGAAATGGTTGCACAATAAAATGTCTGCACGTTCAGTACACTGCTGTTCTATTCCATTTATGTAATGATTTGTAGTTTCTAAAAGTTGTTAGGCATTCTAAAAGCCAACAGGATTACAATCTATCTTAAAATTTACTGCTTTCAGTGGAGTAGCAGAGCACTCAGGCTTTGAAGTCATGGACTGCAAAGGCTGTTTATTCCACACAAAGTGTTCCAGGATATTGTAGGGACGGAGATAGAAGGGCTGCAGTAGAACAGACTGCTAAACAGCTCAAATATTAATTCATTAGCTCCCAAAGTTGTGTTCAGAGAGCATACAGAATGAAATAAAATGAGGGATTGGGGAAAAAAAGAACGAGTAAAAAGAGCACAAAGATGTGGCTAAACTGCAGAACAGCCCACTGACATTCTGAGGCTGGGAGTTATGTGAATGGAAGATGAACGTGAACAAATGGATTTATAAAGCAGATTTCTGAATACATATCATTAAGGCTATTTCATTTCCCTGCACTTACACACGCAAAAAGAGGGTAAAGGCAAGAAGAGTTTTAAGGAGAAAATACTGGAACAAGAAAGGGAAGAGGAAAAGCAGCTTTGTAGAAGATTATTTTCCCTCCATTAACCTGCCTAAACACCATAGATTTCCTCCCCAAGTTTAATGATGATCAAAAAAGCCATATTCTTGCTTCTACCTGCTGCTTCTTCCATTGTAAGAAATCATGCCATATATTCCTTGAATCATGAAGAGGAGAACAAATGTGTTCACACTGGTGGATGTACCCCAAATACCCAAGAATGTAAGTCCAGAAATGCAAATACTCATTTCTAAAGTCACTATGATGGGATTTCTGATACGAGGCAGCAGAGTTACGTTTCTCCACTGAGGTGGAAGCCTCCATGAAGGTTTGTGTGTGTGACTGTGAGCACTGTTTTAACACCTGAACACCTGCAGGCCTTCTCTGGCTGGCTTTGCTATGGTTCTGCACAGGTTACATAAAAGGTTTGGATGTTACCTGCAAGGTAACCCCACAAAAGAGCAACCTTGTTGTCCTTTTGATAAGGGCAAGCTTGGAGTGATGTGCATTGCAGGTGGATTTGTTCAAAAGAATTTGTTCTATCCTGAAAACTCCTGTGGCAAATGACCTTACCCATGGTACCCTTCCCATCCACGTGTCCTGGATCTGCAGGTGCAAGGGGAGAGCTCAGGAGAAAGCAGAGGTGCCCCCAGCCTCAGCCTGGCTCCAATTTCAAAGAAACCTGAGAATGTCAGGTTCCAGCAAGCAGCTCTCGTTTCTTACAGTCCAAAACCAAAAATTTACCCAAAGAAACACAAATCAAGATCTAGAGTGAGAGGACCTAAAACTTATGTGATGTATTTTAGCCAGAAGAACATTTTTTCTCTCTGAAAGTGAATGATGATTAGCTGCAAATGAAGCATAGTCTTCACAGGGTGATGTTCCATACCCAGCAGCCATGAACACTAACGAGACATCCAATTGATATTAAGAAAGTTGCTGGCTTCTGTAATTTGGGCATCTGTGTCTCAGAACTGAACCGACAGGCCAAATCCTACTATGTATTTCACTGAGAACACCACAAGAAACCTCTGTGCAGACAAATGTCTGGTTGGAATCCATGATCTGGCTGGTAAACCTCCCCAGACCTCTCAGAATCCAAATAATAAAATTTTAGTGCTTGGCAATGCCAAGCCCTGAATCCTTTAATAAAAAGCTACTTCCCAACGTGGATTGTATGTTGGAGCTGCACTTGCAGTGTAATGAAATGATCCAGAATATACCATGGAGCTGAACCAAGCACCCTGCACATTCAAAGGCAGCAGCTTCACAACCAAGACCCTCAGTAAATCCCTGCCTCTGGTGATAGTGCTGGTTTTTGTTGTTGTATTTTTTTAAAAAAAGAGCTCATCTCTGTGTCAGTAATTCCCATGCAGGTGATTCCTTCTGAGCCAGAAGGAGGAGGTTGTACAGCACGTGCTGCTGCTGTGCACAAAGGAGAGAAAATGCAGGAGCTGAAGAGCAGAAGCTTTACAGGTACCAAGAGGATCTGGGATTCCTGCATGATGTGCACTCAGTTTCCTGTTCTGGACATGGCAGCTACAGGAATTTTTTGTGCTCTGTCTCACATTTCAAGATTCACCATATCAAGCCACAGACAATTTTCTTTCTCTTGCAAGAAACTGGGCCAAGTTACAGCATCAGGGAACAGTCTGTTCACAGAGCCCTCTGCATGGCACAGCACCAGCCGGAAGGAAATCTCTTTCCTGCTAGAGAGAGATTTTCTTTCTTTGCAGTAACAGAAGACCAACTCCCAGCACTAAAAAGAAACCAACTTCAAGCAGGAGACTGAAAGAGAAGTGCCATCAAAAGCCAGTTTGATGGGAGAGGCTTCTGGCTCCTCACTAATACACAGCTCCTCTCCAGTCAAAGCAACACAGATGCTTAGAGCAGTTGCCTTCCTGGAAATTTGTCTGAAAGAAATAATTATTTGCCAGCATACTGTTCCTTCTTAGAAGCACACAGAAGCCATGAAAAATGCTTGGATGGATGAAACATGGCAAGTTTTCAACAACAAAAGCCAGTCTGCACCAAACAATGCCACGTGCAGTGGCAAGGACTGTGATTCCCGTGGGACTCCTGCCTAAATTCCCAGCACAGTGGCCACTTACACACCTTCTAGAAGGAGCAAACATTAATGAATTGCTCCAGGAATATGGACACATAATTGATAAGTCAGATCTCTCCATCAAGTATTTCATAACTGCCACAAAAATCCAAGCAAAATCTATTATTTACCTCTTTCAAAATTATATAAAGTTATTATTGTGGTGTCTTAGGGGTGAAGGAATTTAATAAAGACCCAAAAGTTCAAGATTTGCCAGTGACTGTATCTAGAGACCCAAGCAATAAAGTATTTTCTAACAAGCTCTCTGGATGATCTGCAGAGGAAAAGTCATGTAAAAGCTGCGTGCTCAGTTGTCCAGACCATCCTAAAATCCACACCAATTTTCACCGTAACAACAAAAAAGAAATCCAGTGAGTCTGGTTCCCTTAGCAACCAGTAAAATATTATCTACGTTATTCACATTAACATTATTTACAGTAGCCTAGAACTAAGAGATACCAATTCACAAAGAGCATGCACATTCCCCATTTCACAACTTGCTAGCTTTGAAAATTCCATTATGCTTTCCGTTTAAGTCTGACATTCCCAGCAGCTCTCCTCTGCAGACCTGCTTTTCCAAACATCATCTCCTTTTTGTTCCTGAGTGCAGCTGGCTCTCGCAGCGACACCAGCCCAGAGGGGTTTGCCATGAGTGGATCTCCTCTGCCACTCGAGCATGCCCTGCCCTCAGGTGTGCAGTCCCCACCGTGCTGAGAGGGGCTCATTTCAGCCATTTCACTGCAGGGCTTCTCTACAATCCCATCTCAGCAGGATGAAAATCCTCCTCACTCCCAGGGATCTGTGGCATTAGCCCTGCTGTGGTTTGGGATGCAGAGGGAGACACTTCTCCAGCTGCTGCTGGCTCAGACACATCGAGAAGCAGCAAGGACTTGCCACCATTTCTGCATTTCCCATCTGTGGCTTTAGACACCTATCACACAGCTGCCCCAAAAGTAAAAGTCATGAATTTCATTCCCTGCACAAGGGAATGCACTTTCTTTGCAGCAGTGAAGAAAGTCACCTCCTTGATTTCCACAAACTCGCAGCAAAAATGTGTGAAACCCAAGACTAAGGGGGAAGCTCCACTAACAGGTTACATTTCATTAATCAGTGTTAGCAACTTGTGCAGCTGAACATTTTGAGCAGGAAATGCTGGAAAGTTTTGAGTTCAGAGGAAAAACATTGAAATTTCACTTAAACTTGTAATTCCCCCCCTGAACAACCAGACTATTAGATCATGTAATGTTTGCACCACTTCAACTGCCCTGCTCACCAGAGCAGTGATTCACTCCACAGAGGAATTTCTGCTGGACTTCTCACAATTTCAGACCTGGACATGTGAAGGAAGAATGAAGAAAACTTTTTCCAATGTCCAAAATTAAAAGATGCACTGAAACTTGGATAGAAGCTCAAGGGTTGAAAGTAAGTTCTCTGTTTCTCTGTTTGTCTATTGCTTCCAATTCTCAATTGCACATAATTTTGAATAAAATGTAAAAATACAGCTTCAGCAACACGAGCCCACAACATCCCTTATTACAAACTGCACACACATCACAAATAAAAATCAGCATCCTGATTCCATTAGTTATCAACAGAACCTTGCTACCAAAAGGGTTATAAACACTGAACTTCAAAAGAGTGAAAAAACCATTATGTTAATCATGTGTTCTTATAGAACAATTAAAATCAGAATCAGGATGACACTAAGATCTAAACCCCCTACACATGGAACAATTAACCAAAGCTTGAACTGGTGTACTGTGAGATTCTCTTACCAAGGGTCATTGCAGATGCATAAAAGGCTTTATAAATAGGATGTTAAACTGAGGAAATTTTAAAAAATAGCACAGCTCATCAAGCATCTTTTACATGAAAAGTGCTTTCTGCCTTAATGATTAAAATTTCATTTATAACCAATTCAAGATACTTGTGTGGTTCTATCTGCTGCTTAGCTGCTCCTCACTATTGATGTTAAAAACTGTTCTCCTTGGTGCACTTTGAAAAGATGAGTTTAAAGAGACAGGAGGAGACTCAAGTGTTCGACAGCAGATTCGTAGGCGTGTGCTGAAAGTGGGCCAAGACATAGCAGTGCTCAGATCAGAGGGTAAAAGTGACTTCTGGGAGGTAGAGGATGGTTTTTCATGGGACTAACCGAGCCCACAGTGGCCAGGAGCAGGCACCAGCCAGGCCAGGGGCTCCTCAGCCCCTGAGCACTGGGTGCAAAGCAGCTCCCTCTGCTCAGCTTCTATTCCAGCTGCACGAGAAGAACCTTCCCAGAGCAGCCCCAGGAATCCAAATCACTTCACTCTCATGAAAATCAACTGGGAAATCAGCCATCCTCTGCTCCCTGTGCTGGCCAGATGGACATGCCAGGTACAGCACTCCACACCCAACTCAGCTTGCCTGGCAGCAAACTCCAGAGGGGAATGCCCAGGGAGGGCATCAGCATCACCTCCCTGGCAAAAAGAGAGCAGCTTTTTTGTGAAAGAACCACTAGGACAGACATCCACCTCACCAGACAGGAGCCCTGCTAAAGTCAGGTTTCCTTATGCATTCTCTCTCCAAAAAATACACTTATTATTTTCTCCTTTAACTGCGTTTAAAAGAAAGAAAAAATAATCTTCCCATTCAGAGAAACATCAGAAAATGGGCAAATTACACAGGAATGCCAAGTTCCATATTTTAATAGCTCTTTAAAATACTTGTCATCTCCAGAGAGTTTTCAGCATTTTCAACTTGTTATTTCAAAGTCACTAGAAATTAAATGGTTAAGCACTTAAAAACCCCAAACAAACAAAGAAATACCTACCAAAACCCACTCCAGAAAACAGTAAGAAAAACATTCCTAAATTCTCTGAATCTCTTTGTAACTAAATGGCTTTATGAAGTGGAGTTGGCTCACATTTTTTCCAACAGCCCTAGGCTACATAGATGCTTTTACACATAAGTGTTTTTCTGCAACCTTATTTACTTCTCCAACAAAAATGCTGATTTCACACCTGACAGAGTGTATTTATAATAATTCAGTAAAAGAAGAACTAAAGGGAGTCTGTTTAGTTCCTGCTCTCATTTGATTCCCTTCACTGGCACTTAACACATCCAAACACATCCAGCAGTGGGGGTTTTTTGCATTCTGCCATTTTATTTTTTTCCTTTGCACATTGGTTAAACACATCTCTCATCATCATCATCCAAATCAGGGGTATGTCAGGATCCCTGAATTCCTACAGATCACAATGCCATAAAACATGTTTCAAGGTGCACTTCAGTACAGCTCTTAAGGAGGTGACAGGAAAAGCAAAGAGAGAGAGAGAAAAGGTGTGAACTTAATGTTTTTTACTGCTAATCCTAAATTAAATATAGATAGTGCTGGAAAACTGCCTGAATGTCCTCCTCTCTCCTGTAAAAAAAAATCTAAATTTAAAAAAACAAAAACCAAACACATTGAACTTGAAAGTTTACAGAGGAAAATTCCAATCTCTCCTCCACCTACACAGAATGAACAAATGAACAAATAAAGCTTAAACATTCTAACTCATAAGCTTATCATCTCTGTTTTTTAAAAAATGCTGGTTTTATTTACTTTGGGGGGCAGAAGATGGCTTGGTTTTCTCTAGGTAAGCTCTGCCTTATAAAAGCTCAGCCCAGATGGATTAGCAGCAGTGTAAATAGCTGTCTGTAGTAAACAATCCCAGGCTCAGCCTTCTCACCCAGCCCCACCCTGCACGCCCAGAGCTCACACGTGCTCTACATCAACACCCTGGCAGATATTTCAGCTGCTGTGTTTAGCCTTGTCCTTCAAATGGAGTTAAAGGGGCAGCTTTACAATCTGAAAAACAAGGTGCTTGAGCACTAACAGCTCTGCTGGAGCAGCCCCAGAAGGCTTGCAGTGATTCTGCACATGCTTTTGTGCAGTTATTGGATATCCTTGCTGGAGAGGAATGCTTGACAAGGGACACAGCTTGTGTTTCCACTCCCTTCAGGAGTTTGATTTAGGGCTTGCTGGAAAGCACAGCAAAGGCAGTGTGAGTTTCTCAGCTGGGCTGTGCTTTATTCCCAGCAGCAGCCAGGTGATCCTTTACCTGCTGGGGCTGTTCTGTGACACTCTCAGGGATCTGCAGCAGAGAGGTGACACTGCACTGAGCCAAAAAGGAACAGAATATGGTAATTCTGACCTAAAGGTGCAGAATTCACCTACAACTGGAGTAAAACCATTACACATAACCACAAACTCCACCTTCTACATGCTTAGTTCCAACTTGGCTTTAACAGGAAGTTATTTACAAAATCACAGGTTATAAACAAGACCTGCCCATGTAACCACTGCCCATGGGTAAGCATCCCAAAGGACAGAGCAGCCTTAAGGATTTCCAGCAAATCTAAATGAAAACCCAACACTTCACAGCTGAAATGGCCTCTGAGTACCAAAGAATATACATATATATTTTCTATATAGAGGATATATTCTCTACACCAGAGAATGAGGCTGTGTGGTGGTTTAGAGCTCTGTGTGTGTCTGTCAGGTACCAAGGGGCCAGCAGATCCCAGCAGTGCCATGGACAGCACCAACATCCCCACTCCCCACACATTCCTCACCTGGGGCTCACACTCATGGATGTGATGCTGCCTGAACACCCATGAACAAAATCACAGGGGAATCACCAAAGCAAACTGGGAATGCAGAAACCACGGGCTGGAACCAGTGAACACCCCAGGGCTGTCCAAGGAACACATCATAGCCTGCCATGCATGAACCAAGTGAATCACACATGAATCATGAATCACATGTGAACCAAGTGAATCACACATGAACCAAGTGAAAAACACATGAACCGAGTGAATTACACATGAATCATGAATCACACATGAGCCAAATGAAAAACACATGAACCAAGTGAATCACACATGAACCAAGTGAAAAATATGAATCATGAATCACACATGAACCAAGTGAATTACACATGAACCGAGTGAAAAACACATGAACCAAGTGAATTACACATGAATCATGAATCACATATGAACCAAGTGAATCACACATGAACCAAGTGAAAAACACATGAATCACACATGAACCACACATGAACCAAGTGAATCCCTCATGGGCCAAGTGAATCACACGTGAACCAAGTGAAAAACACATGAATCATGAATCACACATGAGCCAAGTGAAAAACACATGAACCAAGAGAAAAACACATGAATCATGAATCACACATGAGCCAAGTGAATCACACATGAACCAAGTGAATAAGGAATCACACATGAATCATGAATCACACATGAATCATGAATCACACTTCCAAAAGCTCGGACCTGCTGCACTGACCCTGCTCTGTCCATTCCCAAACAGCCTGAACCCCCATTTGTGTGTACCCACATGGAATCAATACTGCCCACCCAGAGAAGACTCACAGACAGAACATGGATTTCCTGGGACGCCTCAATCCTCCTCCTTCAAGTCCAGCTGCCTTACATAACTTCAGGGAAAACAGATTGACAAAAGAGAACAGAATCCCAAAATAACCACCATGACATAGCCTTATTTTTAAACATTAACTTCTAATAACTCTGTGCACTATGGCAAACATTAATCTTGTCCTCTGAAACCTATTTTTAGGAAATATGTTTATATCCAGGCTGAAACTCAGTATAAACTTAAGCATGCTGCAATTGAAAAAAAAAATTAATTAAAGCCAAAAAAATGGAGTCTCAGAAATACTGCATCAGCCTTTGTAATGAGAGCAAAGTGGCTGAAAGATTCTGCAAGCTGTATCTGATCCAGTTTGAATTTATTGGCAGAATCTTACAGTCAAGAGACTAAGCTACTTTAGAATATAGAATTAAATGGTTGGGTTTATTTAATATCCACATAATACTACTTTGAAAAGAAATCCTTTATTCTATTGCCACTAGAACAAGGGAAATGTAGATTTTTCTCTACTGGCTGTCAAGGGTTTTTTTCCTTTTTTCTTACGTACATGTGCTGTGCGAAATTCAGCAATTTCATTTCACAGGGTGTCTTTGGCATTAGCCACAGTGTAATGTAACTGGAACTACTGAAGTTCATCTGATTTCACACCTAACCCATGCAGCCTCACAAATTAGACATTACCTCAATAAAAAGAGGCACAAATTGCCCAAGTTTTTCTGGAAACAAAGCTCATATTCCCTGGAGTTTCCTGACCAAGACAAGGTTGCCAATGAACCCAGCTTGCGTTTATGCTTTGTGATAAAATGTCCACGCAGAACCATAAGATTTTCATGTTGTTGGAGAGATTTCTGGGTCAAGCTGTGGTTTGGAGTTTGTTTTGTTTTTCCTCAGAAAACACTGTATAATGATGGCACTGAAAAACCACATTTCATGCACAACTTCTGTCTCAATATTGTGGAAAAGCAACGTTAAGACTTTCAAATGAGGAACAAGAGCTTCCATTCATTCACAAATGTGAAGAAACAGATTTGGAGGAGACTACACAGGAGTAGTCAGTAAAACCCAGCAGCTTTAAAACCTTCCCAGTTTCATCTGGAGCACCACTGCACTCTGGATTTTGTGATCCCGACCTCATGCTCCTACCAAACTGCTGCCACAAACCCCAAACCATTCCCACCTGGTTTTCTGTTCACTTTGCAGCCTTCCCCAGCTCTGATGCTACATTCACTGTCCCTGCTCCTGAATCCTCGTGTTCTGTGCCTCTCCCAGAAATGCAGATCCCAGCAGGGGCTCCATCCCTGGGCAGGGTTCTGCAGAGCAGAAGGAGCACAGAAGATGAAAGTTCACCCCAGCTGGAAGCAAACAACTCCTCCTTGCTCAGCAGCTCATGGTGCCTCAGCCCAGGCTCTCACCTCCAAGCTAAACAGAGAAACCTCCAATTATTCCTGTTTATTTCAGGTAAAATGCTCTGCATAGTCTGGGATCATAAAACCAGAATTGATTTGAAGAAAACAGAGGTTATGGCAGAAAACTGGAAGGAGGCAACTCTGCACTGCTCATCCTTCGTTGATTATGGAGAATTTGGCAGCATGTTTCTAGAACAGGAGAGGCAGGGGAATGAATTCTGTCACGGCCACTCTGGCTGCTGAAGGAGCTTCAGAAAGCAGCTTGGGGCAGAGGGGACAAAGCCCCAAAACACACACAGCACTTTTCATTGTAAGGATGAAAGATTAGAGGATCTAGAGCCATCAGAACTTATTCATGTAAAGGAAAGATGTCTCTGGGGGAACTCTGCTCCAAGGATGTTCACTGCATATATCTTTAATTACAAGCTGGCGTACATTTTATCCTTTAGCCACAATTTATATTCCTTTTATCACCTCTGTTGTGAAACACCAATGTGCTTTCCCACTTTCATCTAGAATCCACACCATTAGACACCCAGCACTGTCATTCCATTCCTCTGCAAGTCCCTTTTCCCTGAACAGTCAATCAACACCAGCAAGCACACTGAGAGCTGCAGCCTGATGCACAGCTCAACCACTGCCATTTCAGATGTGCAAAGACAACTTCCAGGAAGAAAGAATTATACATCAGTAGGTAGAGGGGAGAAAGAAAAGGAAAAAAAAAAAAAAAAAAAAAAGAGAAGGAGGTGTATTTATTCTCTTACATCTCTTAAGATGAACATCTTATTTCCCTCATTTGTTTCAGCCTTCATTTCTGGCTGCAAGGGAGAGCAGCTTCACTTCATCACCCACCCAAGGTAAAACCAGCAAGTTCTTTATTTCAGCACCTTTTGGTGGCTCCCAGCAACCACAGTTTGCCCTGGCAGCCTGCTCAGTGACAAGAATCCCCAAGAAATGTCACAGAACCCATGGTGACATTCCTGCTCTGTCCTGGAGCACAAGCAGCTTCCAGCAGCCAGGAATTATGGATGCATGCAGTGGTTACCCCACCAGACCCTCCCTCCTTTACAACAAAAGGTAACAACACATCTTCTTCCTGAAAAGCTGATTCTCTATCTGTATCAGTATTTTTCTCTTATAAATCACAGAGAGAGAGAGACTTCACAGGAATGGAAAATAACATTCTGGATAAAGATCCAATGTCACTTTGAGACTTGAAACTCTGCATTCCATGCAAATATGTTTAGTTTCTCTCAATTTGCAATCAACTATTTAAACTGATATTGAAGCACATTGATGAATTTAATTAGGCAGCCAGCTTACAGCCTGAAGTTATTAGAAGCACACACTTCCATGCCCTAGGTGACATATTCACTGTTTTTATTACCATTGTATGATAATTTCTTTTTTTAAAATTTTTTGTACAAAACTCTCTCTGGACTAAGTAATTGGTAGTTGTTCATGCATGTTTTAATAGTCTCTGAAAAAAGGTTTCCCAACAAATGCTATCTAGTAGGAAAGACTACTTGAACTGCATTTATTCCTATGGCAGATTTCCCTTGTTGGCCAATTAATTACAAAGTATAAGAGTCTTCCTGAAGTCACTTGGAAAAAGAAAAAAAATCAACACATAACCTCCGACTTGTGGTTCATTGTTCCTATCTTGAACTGATTCTACTCCATTTACACAGAACTGCTAAAAACTTGGTATTTAATATTTCTGGTACAAGACATCACAAGTAGCCCACAAGGCCGCATTTCTGCATGCTAACTTCCCCCATTCATCCACCATGGATCACAGAATTAAAAGCAATGTCACAGGAGGGTCACACAGTGTGCCTGTGAGCCGTTTATATGGTTCTGTACATGTAGTTTATATTTTTCTGTATGTGCAGTTTATATTTTTCTCTGTGTGCAGTTTATATGGTTCTGTATATGTAGTTTATACTGTTCTATATGTGCAGTTTATATTCTATATGTGCATTTTATATTGTTCTGTGTGTGCAGCTTGTATTGTTCTGTATATTCATTTTCTGTTGTTCTGTATATGTAGTTTATATTTTTCTATATGTGCCATTTATATTATTCTGTATGTGCAGTTTATACTGTTCTATATGTGCAGTTTATATTGTTCTGTATATGCAGTTTATACTCTATGTGCTGTTTATATTGTTCTGTACATGTAGTTTATATTTTTCTATATGTGCAGTTTATATTATTCTGTATGTGCAGTACACATTCTGTATGTGCAGTTTATATTTTTCTGTGTACAGTTTATATTGTTCTGTATATGCAGTTTATATTGTTCTACCTGAGCAGTTAATATTGTTCTGTATATGCAGTTTATACTGTTCTGTATGTGCTGTTTATATTGTTCTGCAGGTATATGCAGTTTATATTGTTCTATATGTACAATTTATATTGTTCTGTATATGTCGTTTATATTGTTCTATATGTGCTGTTTATATAGTTCTGTACATGCAGTTTATACTGTTCTATATGTACAGTTTCTATTGTTCTGTATATTCATTTTATACTCTCTTGTATGTGCTGTTTACACTGCTCTATATGTGCTGTTTATGTTCTCTGTGTGTTGGGCTCACAGAAACCACAACTGCCAGAGGAGGTTACAAACCAGCACAACAAATCAAATGTCATTCTCAGGGACTGACAGAGTTCTTGCAACAACAACAACCAAAAAAAAGTGACTGCAGTGCAAACACAAAGTTTTTCTGGGAATAAAACACAGCACTTGACTCAACTGGAATGCCTGAAGTCACTTTTGATTGCTGGCTGAAGCCGCGTGCTCTGCCATGGCAGTTTTGGTGAACTCCTCCCCTGGCAGGTTCTGCACACAGATGTCACAGAAATGATGGCAATAAATCAGGTGCAGCAAGAACCTTGAGAACTGCCCACAGCCTTGCAGATTCAAAAAACAAGGTGGCACTGCAGCCACCTGAGTGAGCCACAGGGCTGGAACTCGCTCAGTCCAGGCCTACAAGCCCTGGGAATTCCCTTGGGTAATGCTGAAGTGAAATTGGTAACAACCTGTGAAGTTCAGGCATTACAGCAATACAGGCATTGCATGCACAGGAAACAATTCTGCATTTATGCAGCACAGCAGTGGGCTCTTCATTCCTGGAGTTTAATTCTACCACCAACACCTCGTAAATTCTGAACTGCTGCAGCTGCCAGGGTCATGGTGGGGAGCAAAGCACCACTCAACAATCCAACAACCATCAGAGGAATTTGGTTTGGATTAGCTACAATTCCAATCCATATGGAAAACTAGAATTCAGACCTGTAGAACTGCAGTGAAAATGCTGGTGGTTGTGTTCCAAGACACAACCACAACCACCCAAGAAATGACAACAAGACATGAATTCAAGCACGATTTATGATTTTGCTCTACTTGTGGACACCATTTCCTTTGGTTCTTGCATGCTCTTGGCAGAGCTTTCTAGAACTCCTCAAGGAGAGAATGCTTCTAAAAAGAGAAAATTAATATCCTAAAAGTAGTATATTGAAATTGAAGGATGTGAAAAATATACCACCAGATTAATAAAAAACAAGCTTAGTAAACCAAGACAGAAAAATTCATTGTTGAAAACTCACTTGCATTTCCATCATTTCAGCAGCACTAACAATTGATGGGCAGCTGTTTTAGGATGGCCCTAACGGGGAAGAAAATGCAAATTGTGCAGAGCTTTTCTGGCTGCGTGTGCTGTGACACTGCCTGGCCTGACACAGCTACAGGAGAAGGTTTCCAGCAGGAATTCACAAGATATACACATCAAACAAAGGCTTGGGACTAAATGTCCTGTCCTAACCGATTGCTTCTCATTGCAGGGCCTACAGAAACAATACCCAGAGGTTAACAAGCTGTTTCCAAAAACTCAGCAAGCTAAAACACGAGGAATGACCCAAGTGAAGCTGAAAATAGGGAATTAAATGCCTGTTTGAATGTGGCAGTGAATCAAGATCATGGAAATAGGCAACTTTTTAAGCATGACTGCCCTCTTTCTTGTCCTTTTCTTCTGTGACTGTGGTGAAATTCTTAAATAATCTGTTTGTTTTCTGGTACAAACAGATGTGATTGCATTTATTTTACTTCCCTACCCTGTTTAATTAATCAATTCTGCCCCCAAATTTTTAGCAGCATATTTTTTTCTGCTCAGCATAGAAGCTTCAGGGATGAGTGGAAAAAGAATGTTAGTTTGCTGTGGTTTTGGGGGTGGTTAATAATTCTGTTTCTTCAGTAACAAACAAAGCAGCACTCAGGAAAATTAGTAAAGAAAGCATCCCAGAAATAAATTAAATAAATTAGTCTAAAAGAGGTTGACACTGTCAGTAAGCTTAAACAAACGACAGCAGTTAATCCCAGGAAATGAGTCCTTCTCCATGGGCTCAATGAAGAGCACACAGAACTTGCTACTGCAGACTGTTCCCTTGACAATGCACTCCAAAATCATATCTCAGAGATAATACTGTTATTATGAAATTTTTTATCAACAACTAAAAATCAATAATCTGTGATCACTCAAGCTTGCTGTAATGTGAGTCATACAGTATATCAGAGGAAAAAAATCTATAGTAAACTTTGCAGTATTATGATTACTTTTGGAAGGAGAAAAGGATATAAATGATAACTGAAATAGTTTCCAACTCTGAACCACAAAGTGATGCACAGTTTGCTGATAAAGGTACCCAAAAAATTGTCCTTGGTGCCTGAAAAACCATACTGGGCTGTAAATACATAAAATAATGAGTCAGACTGGCTCCTTTCTGTGTGCAGGCAGTGCTGTGGGTCTTCTCCTCTGGGGATTTTCAAGGGTCTGTCTCCCATCAAACAGGGTTAACTTTGATCTGAGCAGAACATTCTGGATTTTCCAGGCCAGCAGCACCCAGATCTATCCAGATCTGCTGCCCAGTGCAGAGCTGCTCCCTGCAAGGCACCCAGCTCATCCCAGCTGGGACCAGGCTGCCCTCAGACCTTGGTTCCCCCAAGAGAACAAAGCTTGGCGCTAATTCTATTAATTTTGAAAATCCAGGTCTCTTCTGAGAGCAATACACAAACTATCGGATGTCTCATAACTGCCATAAATATTCATCTCACCATAAACCATAAAAACACAATACAGGCTCTCACTGAAAGAAACAAAACCAAAACATTTTCCAGCCTGAATATTGTTTGGGGTTCAAAGTAAAGTAACACAAGTTAAAAACTTGGCAATTATACTGCCATGACTAAAACTTGCATTTGGCAATGGCTTTGTTCTTACTATTTCATACAGGGCCTTTTTCTACCCTTTTAAATCTGTATTTCTCCACTGAGGGCTCTGAGACCATGGAAGAGGACAAAGGCTCAGGATGTGTCACAGTGTGTCTGGGGGTTTTTGTTTGGGACAGGACTGCTGGGGTTCATTCCTTGAGCTTTTATTGTAGCATCAGCCTCATGACAGGGCTGAGACAACAGAGAGATGGCAAAGCTCATGCACAGCCAGCAGCAGCCAAAGATTTCTTTGGTACAGAGCATTTTAAAGACTTTCTAGCCAATAGCACATTGCTAAAGCTCACAGATAATTCTAGCCAGTCACTAAAAGCACAGGTACACCTGCTGCACACAGTGCTGGCTTGTTTGCCTTCTATTACAATACACAATACTCCATTATTCAGCTTAAAACCTTCTACTATCTTGCTAACCATATCTTCCTTCAGTCTTAAGCTCTATCTTAGCCAAGCCCAGAGCTCAAGCTCTTGTTTCATGTCCTTTCTTGCTGTACCACTGTAACTTTCTCTACTTTCAGACTTTGCAGCTGCAGCTAGCTCTGAGTTTTCTGCTCTTTCTGCTTTTACAGCTGTCTGGAAATCCTTTTACCTGTTCTGTTTCCCACATCCCAGCAGCCAGAGCCACTGAGGATGGGCTGCCTGCCCCAGGGGAGCTCCTGGGCTGGAGGAGCACAAGGTCCATTCCAGCTGCTCTGGGCAGAGCATCCCTGTGGCCATGCCCAGGCAGAGGCACCACTGCCCAACACCTCACCAGGCAGCACCAAAAATTCAGTGTGTGGGACTCTCAGCAAAGGAAGACCTCCAAGTGAAAAAAAATTAAAAATCCTGGCAGCTAAGAGCTGCTTTTTAAGCGTTAACGAGTATGTTAATGACCCAAACCAAAATGAAGAAACCCATAACCCTAGACACTCATTAATTCTGTACAAAATATATTGGCCAGAAATCATTAATGTTGTGAGACGCTTCTGTAACTGGAGCGGTTTTAATCAACTCTCAAATCTTCTGTAATTACACACTTATGGCACAGGTTACTTTATTTATTTGGATTTCAACTTCATAAAGGAAGTACCCACCTCAGATACTGGGTTATTATTAGAACAACTAATTATTACAGAGCTGATACATCACTTCACTTCCAAGGTAAGCCTGACTTCCTATGGACATGAGGTCTCATTCCATGCATCTGCAGTACTCAGCTCTCCTTCCACAGCACAGTCCCTCCAGAACACTGGCAAAGACCCGGAAAGGCCCCAAAATGAGGCTCAGGGTGTTAGATCAGTTCTGTAATCTCTTGCACTCTCAGTGCTCATAAGTTGTTCAGGTGTAAAAATCAGGATAAGAAATCTTTGCCTCTCCATCTCATCCCTCTGAACATTCCAATTCACAGCTGTTTGTGTGAAACAAGAATGTTTTCCTTGAGATTTGCCCAAGCCATTCCCTGCCCCTTCCCCACTCCTGGCCCCTTAGATCTAATAAAGCTCTGAGTTAAAGACAGGCTCTGCTCTGGATAACACACTAACAGAGTTGTTAGGCAAAAATCAAATTGTAAAGCAAAATCAATGCAACTTTTAGTTCTTGGTGCAGATCCAGAAGTCTAACCAAGGAGAGGTTTGGCTGGCAGGATTCTGGCTCACTCTCCTGATCTCAACACAGCCTTTTGAGAGACGTTAACTTAAGAGAAAAAAATCATCTTTGTAACTGTGAAGTGAATTTTCTCTGAAGTCACTGAAGTCCATGTGAGATGTTGAAAGATGGTAGCTTCTCTTTCACCATTTTAAACATGGAACTCACTTAAAAAGGCACACTAAAAAAAGGGGAATGTTACTATTAACATGCAAATCTGCAGCTTCAGAATTCCCAGGAAGGTAATGAAAACTCCCCTCTAATCATGCACAGCAACCCCAATTCAGGGGAAGTCGAGTGAATCTCATTATCTCATTATTTGCATGCTGCAGATGAGGTTCCCCTCCCTGGCAGCCCACAGGAAGCAGGGCCCTTCCCAGACAGGAGAATTTTGACATCGATGACTGACAGCTACAGTTCTTGTCCAAACAATGAACAAACACTTTGGCCCTTCCTGCAAGAGAATGGCTTTTCTGACAGGAGTGGGAAGAGGATGGCTTCTTGTGGGAGACCTCCTCCTCTGCCTTTTCATCATTCTTCTTTCACCTCCATATGTGACAAACCAGGAGCTGGGATTTTTTTAAATGACTGATCCTAAGAAACACTTCAGGAAAACAAAATAATGAAATTTAAATTCAGTTGATACAGTAAATACAGGCTTTGGGGAGATACCCATCACTTTTGTCAGTTTGTTCCTCTAGGATAAATGCTAAATATTAGCTTTGAGAGAGACAGAAACAAACCCCAAGACATAAGCAGAGCTTTCTAGCACAGCATTTCCCCAAGGAAAAAGTCAAGGTCCTTTGTAATTGCTGTAATTGTTTTGATGTTGGGTAAGTTAAGTGATATAAACAGGACACAAAAATGTTGCATTTCAGTAAAAAAAATTCTCAGTGCGTGCCCTCCAGAAGCAGAGCTCTGCTTCCAGCAGCCAGCCTGTCAGAAAGTGCTTCCTTGTTTCTGCCTGCAAAGGAGATTTCCATGGGAGGGGGGCTGCAGAAGGGGCTGGGTGCCACTTCCCCCCTCAGCAGCGAAAGCAGCTGGCCCCAGGCAGAACTGGGATGCTCTGCAGGATCAGATCCCACTTTGGAAACTCGAGAGCCAGGCCCAGAGAAAACAGAAGGATGGGCAGAGTTTGAAGGGAGAAATCACCCTAAAAACACTTGAGAACAGTCGTCTAAGAAATACATGCACTTCTCAGGATTTGGCTGACATTTGACATTTCTTTCTAGAAGCATCCTAAGGCAGGTGAGTTTTTTGTTCTGTGTCCAAAATTCTTGGCCTCAGAGGGGAAAAAAGGGGATAAATTCAAGGCAATGTGGGGAATGTGCAGCAATTAAAACCAAAACATAACCCTTAAAAATAATCAAGTTTGGAAAAAGAGACTAAGCTGACAAAATAATCATATTTTAGAGCAAAGCAATTCACAGCTGGGTCTGCACAACCTCTGCTCGTGACACAACCCCAGGACGATGGAGGCCACTCCACACAGACAAACTGAACACACCCAGCTCAGAGGGTAACACCTACAGCGGGGCTCATCTTATTTAAATGTTTAATATTTTAATATTTAGGTATTTTAACTGTGGCCAGCACCCTCAGAAGCAAAGCCAGGAGCCCTGAGCAGTTCATTTCCCATCACCAGCAGCACCAGCACAGCCAGGCAGCACAAGCCCCACGTGTGAGTGTTTTCTCTGCCATTTGTTTGCAGCGAGTGACCTGCTGTGCATTATTTGTGCCTTGCTTCTTCCACAACATTTCCTCTTCCTGACACGCTGTCCCAGCATTTACCAGGCTGTCAGTTCTGACATCCCAACTTTTTATAACGAGAGGAAGGGCAGGGAATGGGTTTCCTTGCAGACAAAGCTGAGGAATAAGCAGCAAACCCTCTGTACCCTCACAGCTTCTGAGAGCTTCTATCAATTCCAGCACAGAGGCAGAGAACAGAACTGTTGTAGAACAGCTGATGCTACTTGTCTTTTTCAGGAGGCAGCCTCTTGACCCACTGAGGCTTCTGTGTTCCAAAGAAACTCAAGAACTGTGCTAACAGGAATTTTAACTCCTTAGTGCCTTCCTCAAAGAGAACAGGGATGGTGCACACCCAGGCGAGGTGCCTGATGAGCCATGCCTTCCTAAAGATACAGAACTAAAACCCACAAAAATAATAATAATTAAAAAAACATTTAAAGAAGTGGCATAAACAACAAAGGCAGTGAATATGACAGACTCATCCAGGTCCTCTGTCAGTTTGCCACAATGAGTAAAAGGGCTTGGGAGAGAAACAAATAAATTCATTTCCAGGATACGTTATGGCACTGGGGCTGCAAATGTTGAAAATACACACTGCTACCAATTCAGTATGCAAAGTTTCTATATCAATATTCAAATATTGAATATGCAAAGTTTCTATGTCAATTGGATGTAAAAATTGACGTGGCAGGATGCTATTCTAACTTCAGAATCCTGAATGGCAAGAATAAGTGGAAGATCCTAGCAAAGTTTCTATTTAAGTGTGATAACCTTATATCACCAATTGTTTTCCTTTTGCTGCAAATCAAAAAAAAAACCCAAACAAAAAAGCCCAACCAAACACAAAACCTCTGGCACCTTCTGTGAGAAGATGAGGTTGTTCTTATTGCTTCAGTGTCTCTGAGTTTGTGCCTGGCAGTGCACAGCCCCTCACACAGCCTGTGATGCCTGGAGAGGCTGCCTGGAGCAGAGGCTGGGCAGAGTTAAAGAATAAAGCAGGGATTTATTAAAAGGCCTCAAAGGATCCACCTTGGGCAGTACAGGAGCTCAGCCATGGCTACACCCAGGATGGACTCCTGGTCAGGAGTTTTCACCCTTTTATCAGTTTTGCTCCATTTCCATGTTGGGTTCATTGTCCAATTCCAGCTCAGGTGATGCAGTCCCACCCTCCCAGGCTGCTCTCCTCCATTCCCTGTTGTTTGCACTTTTTGGGCTGAAGCTGCAGCGGTGTCCTTGGTTCAGGGCTGGAAAAGGATTGTTCTGTGTGCCTGAGCTGTGAGGAGAGCTGCTGACACTTGATATGGAGTTCAGAGTTATACACCAATGCAGTCCAGAGTCTGGGAAATAAGAAAGCTCAGACTGAAGGCATCACTCCCAGCTCCCGTGGTCACTCTGGCCAGCTCCCAGCAGTGGGATGTGAGGGGCCCTGCTGGGCAGGACCTGCTCCTGCCTCCCCAGCTGACCTTCCCCTGCCTTGCAGAGCCACGCTCACTGTCCTCCTGTCCTGAGGTGACTTCAATTCCCACTTTATGAACGTCTTCCCAGTGCTTCTCATTAACCTTCCTCCTGCACTGTCTTTCACAGTCACTGCCTTGTTGATTCAGGGCCTGACCTGGCACACTGGTGTGCTCAGGAATAACTTCTCCCCTGGGAGCAGCCAGGCTGCCTTTTGTACAGTTTCTCCCAGAAGTGAAATTACTGATGTGGATGTGCTGAACGGGATGGGGCTTTTTGTTTGTTCAGGCTTTTTCCTTTCTGACCTTCCCAGTCTGCTTCTGGCATCTTCTTCTTCACCCTCTACTATTTTATTTGCGGCTTTCAGGATTAGACCACAGTGAATAAATTATAAAGCACAATTGGGAAATATTGGAGGTGTGTCTGTGCTATACTGCAGGTGAGGACATACTTATCATTGTACAGTTATCATAGGTTTTAGCTTTATGTTTTTCAGATTTTCTGCTGCTTTAGTGTGTAGTTCTGAGCTTCATATTATGGGATGGTGAGCTCTGCACAGAGCAGGGAGACAAAACAATTCCTGCTCCAGCTGGGCACCAAGGACAAATGATCCAAATCTCAGCCCAAGAGCACAAACAGCGTGGGCTGGAGAGAGAAAAACAAGCAGGATGGGAGTGCATGGGCTAAAGCTGGAATTGGCCAATGAACTGCAATCTGCACATGGAGCAGAGCTGATCACAGGGAGAGACCCCGGGAGCGCTCGTGCATTTTGGGACCATTTTGGTTCATCTTGGGTGCAGCCCTGGCTGGGCTCTTGTGCTGCCCAAGGTGGATCCATGGAGGAGATGCTTTTAATAAATCCCTGCTTCATTCTGTAACTCTGTCCAGCCCCTCTTCTAGCTCAGCCTTCCCAAGGCAGCAGGGAGGAGAGGGGATTTCTGCACTGCCTGACACAGCAGCACCACACCACCATCCACTGCAGCCTTGGATTTCCCATGGCTGCACGCTCAGAGGGAATTCCTGCTCCCCCAGGGATCTGTGCCATGTGCAGGCAGTGTGCTCCCCAGGCACAGAGCATCCAGCCACGTCCCCCTGCCTCGGGAGGGAGCAAAAACCAGAGTCAAAGAGCAGAATCTTCACGTACAGCCCCAACAGTCAGTCACAGGAAGGGACACTCATGCATTATTCATCCCGGGAAATCTGGGAGTTTTTCCAGAGAATATGGCACAGACTAGAGATAGAGTTTATCTCCTGTTTTAAATCAGCATGTTTTATCTGATACAATAACAATTTATTTACTAAGGATATTTATACCATTGGAGCTTTCCAGGCTTAATTGATTCTTTTCATCAAGATCCTGTGCACTGGGAAAATCAGCTCACAAAGGGATTTGAAAAGACACTGTGCTGAATATCTACAAAGTGATTTAGGTAATAATGGAGTGAAGTTATGGATCTGTTAGCATTTCAATTATCAGATTCTCTTCCTTTGGAGCTATTCTACAAGGCCATCCTCATCTTGAGGATGTCAAAAATAGTTTTTCATTTGATACAACAGTTTATGTGGGCTTAAATAATCAATAACCAAAGCTACAGTTAGGCAAATCAGTCTGAAAACACCACTTGCATTGACAAAAGTCGTAACGCAGAAAGCCAACACAAAATGAAAACTTTAGCTATTATTGGCTCAAGAATGTTATAAAAATGTGGACCAAGCACAACAGCTGTCCAGTATTTTCCTCTCAACCTGACAACCACCACGTGAGTGAGAGGAGTTTCAACACAGTGAGAGTACAGGTCAGTGTTTATCCTTTCAGCACTGCCATGCCCAAACTTCAAGTCATGAAAAACCCATCTAAAATTAAGAGATAATTCCAAAAGCAAAGATTAAAAAGAAGCAGTTGAGGTAACTCATCACCTGATGTTCAGCCTTAAATCTGTTTATTCCAGGAGCTGGAGTTTTAGACATGAAAACTCTAAGTGGTGAGAGAGAAAAGATCCCACAGAGTTTAAGAGAACAGGACTAAGGCTGGAGGCACCAGCATGCCAACATAACTCTGCCTGGGCCAGCAGGAAGCAGAGCCTCTGCCAGTCTGAAGCCAGGGAAACCAGGAGGAGATAATTAGCATTCCTTTTGATTGGAACTGAGCTAATGCACAGACTACACTCTGTTCTGGTAGAAAAGAAGAATTGCAGAATGAGGTTTTCTGCACAAAAGCAAGGGCACTGCCCTGTTACCCATCTTCAGATGCCTCAGTGCCTCGGAGCAGGAAAGGATTCTGCTGGAGATGAAGTCTGGGTAAATTGCAGTGAAGAGGAAAGACAACACAAACTCCTGTGACATATTCAGGTGTTCAGTGGAAAAAATGCAAGCAGACCTTGCTGTAGCAGGTAAAGAACTTTGATCTGTAAAAGACTACACATCAGAGAATGTGTTTTCATTTATGTATCAAAAGTCTTTATATGAAAAGTTTTGCTTCTGTGTGAAACCTTAGCTAGAGAAATTAGCCTCACTGGTAGAGAATTTTTCCCCCTATTTTTAAAGGTTTATGAACACATTCTAGTTTAATCTGAAGAGTATTTCTGATGTGATATTTCTGAAAAAAAATATTTTAAATCCTTTTGGCACAGGAGGCAATTCCTGCTCAGCCCTGAGTGCAGTGCATGCATCTCACTCCTCTGGCCACGCATTTCTCCTCTGCAGCTCCACCAAAGCAGGGTTTGGTTTGTTTTATTGGCTTCCTGATGGGTTTTTATAGAGGTGAGTTTGTTTATTTGCTTGTTTTGTTTAAATCCAGAAGCCCTTTTCTCTGGGAAGGTAACTGTTCTCAGGTTCTCAAGACTCAAGCTGTGGATTTTTGAGGCAATTTTTTCCTAAGGTGCAGTTTTCACAGCTTCAGAAGCCAGCCCTGAACTAATCTGTCTGCAGCTAGCACCACATCCAGGCAATAATTGCCTGTCCTAGTAAGGCCCACTAGTCCCAAAGGATGTGTCTTTTAAGGCAAAATAACTTGGAGAAGGGACAATATGCAAAGTGACAGCAGATTAAAGAATGATGGAAATTAAAAGTTTAAAAAGCATGAGAAAGCAATTAACCAAGGAACAAAATGATGTTTCTAAGCATATAGAAGCTCAGAGTCTGTGACAGAATCAAAGTCTCCTGGAAAAAAAAAAAAGGGGAAAATAAAAAGCAGCTAGGGAAAGTACCAAAAAATGAAAGTTTTTATCTTTTCTTTTTTTTACAGAGTATAAGATAAGTGCCATTTCAGCTTCCAATCCCACTACAAGGACAGAGAGAGGATATTAAAGCAAGCATAAAGTCATGGAGGAATCACCAGCAGGGCTCCAGAGCCAGACTGGGCTCCATTAACAGTACCTGCTTCATCCAGGACACAAATAAATTGTCAAGACACTAATAAAATATTCAAATGAACTCTGAGAACCCAAATTTAATTGCTTCCTGGTCTGAAATGGAAAACAGATCAATAGATTGATCCCAACCTTTGTTTAGTCTTAGGTCTCTCTGCATATTTTACATGGGAGAAGGAAGAAGCAGTTTTTCTCTAGATCCTGGGGGACTTCTGTTCCCCTCCTCACACAGGTCCCTTCCTCTGAAACATGACAATAAATCTGTCAAACAGCTTCCAGCAAAGTCCACCACAAAGGTTTGCTCAGGAAAACAGCCACAGATGAGAGCTGAGACATCTCTGCTCTCCTCCTTGCAAATAATGCCAGGTGCTCAACCAATTCTAACTGGAAAAAAGACCTGGCTGTTGGCTTGAGAAGTCAGTAGGACCATGGACTTCTACAAGACTGGACAAAGGCAAAGGGAATTAAATGTGAGATAAAAAACATCTGGAGAAAATCTAGTATCACAAGCAAAAATTCAGCCTCCTCTGTAATAATCCAGGGGTTTTATACCTGTTTTAAAGTGACAGCAGGAAGAGAAGCTGTTAAATGGATGTGAACTCCCCCCAAAAAAAATAAAATATTAATTTTTTTCTGAGACTGTAGTCCATGTCCAGCTGCATGAAATATTATCATCAGAGGACTGGGTTATAACTGTGTGCTAAAATAAAGCATGGCCCAGCAAATTAAAGATCTGTGCTCAGTGACTTAAAACAAGTTATTTAACCTTTCCTTCCCTCAGTTTCCCAACCTTTTTAAAAGGGTGAGGCACGTTTTGTTCAAAAACCTCAGGCAAAACCCAAGCTGTTGTGATAGTTATTAAAAAATTAATAAACATTTAATTAGGCTAATCTGAAAAGTTATTTCTAAGCCCTTAATTCTGTGTAGATGAAAACATCATTTGTAACCAAACAACCATCTGAGTAGAAACCAATATAAATCAGCAAGAGCTATTCCAGTAACAGAAACTGTAGCTACATCATTAAGAACAATTTTAAATGCTTACAGCTTTCGTAATCACTTGCATTTTATTTTCAAACTTTTTTATTAGAACATCGACTAGTCATTATCCTGGCACAGCTGAAGAGGGACAGAATCAATGCCCTGCTGACTGTCTGCTCTGCTCTCTGTGATAAACACTGTCTCACAAGTTGGGAAAAATCCATTTTGATACTGCTTCGCAATTAGAGCTGTTAAATGCTTTTGAATGACTAAATTCTGTTTGCTTTTACACCCAGGTATGTTGCTAAGCTAATATGTTAAATTGAGGAGTACTGTACTATTTCTAGTCCTTTTCTTATCAAATTTCAAGCTAAGCAAATTAAATTGTCATCCTTTTCTTATGATTCAGTGCAGTTTGTGATTGCTTGGTAACTTGTGGAATTCCAGTCACTCCTGCTCACAGCAGCAGCTGAGTGGATGCACACTTAGGAAGTCCTGAACCCAGCAGGAGTCAGCCCTTGCACGTGTGGCACGAAGGAAATAAAATAAATACCAAATAAAACCAGAGAATCTCAGCCAGGAACAGAAATGTCAGCCTCACTTAATGATCACAGAAGGCATTTTCTTAGAATCATGGCACGATTTGGCTCGGAAAGGACCTTTAAAGCCCCTCCAGTGCCATGGCAGGGACACCTCCCACTGTCCCAGGTGCTCCCAGCCCTGCCCAGCCTGGCCTTGGGCACTGCCAGGGATCCAGGGGCAGCCACAGCTGCTCTGGGCACCCTGTGCCAGGGCCTCACCTCCCTCATTCCAGGAAATTCCCCCTCCTGACCAACCTAAGTCCACCCTCTTTCAGTTTAAAGCCTTCTCCTGTCCTCTGGTAAAAGCCTTTCCCATCCCTGCAGAGATGAGCTGAGCTCTCCTTCTCCTCTCCAGTGGGAAAGGGGAGAAGTTTCCTTCCCATCCCTTTTGGGAGCACCCCCAGTGCTCTGAGCAGGGCAGCTTCCAGTGCTGGCTGCAGGCACAGACCCCTCAGCCACGGGAACTTCCCTGGAAGCCTTTCCAGAGTTACTCCAGATTAACTGGTGAATTCCAGAAGCGCCGCCACTGTAAAAAAGTCAAAACAGTATTTACCTGAGATCAGCTAAACTACACATTCTGACATATCCTGTACTCCTTAAAGACCATCTTGCACTTCAAATTGAAAGATCTGGTTTTTCCTGCTGCACCAGTGAACTTGGGAAATGTTAATATTTTTTTTCTTTTACTCAAGCTGACCTCTGTCCTTGCTTCTCTTGCCCTCTCACCCTCTCTTCATGTTGTATTATTATGTCTGCATTAAGCTTATAGCTCTTGCCATTTGCAAATTCACTTAATCATCAATGGAACTTGCCTCTAAGTTATGCATACTTCACTTTAATGAAACTGTATTTTCACATCTTAACAGTCTGGGTCACCAGCTGAAATGAATATTAAAAACTGAAAGCAAGCATATCAAGATCTGGCTAATGGACCTCATTACAAAGGAACAGGAATAAACCAACCATCTCTAGTATTCTCTAAATCCTCTTCTCAGAGGGTTATTAAGAGAAAATATGAAAAAAATTGACATTGTTGTTTTATTAACAACCCCAAATTTTTGTGAAAGAAGCTATCAGACTCAGCTAAGCAGCCTGCCAGGGTGGCTGGTGTCTGCTTGGTGTACTCAGAGTGCTTCAACCCACAGGAGCTCAGCAGCACCCAAATTCCCTGAACTCCCTCCCTGCCCCTGCCCCACTCTGCACTGGGCACATCCCAGCTGCTGTGTCCTGAACTGAGGAGCTCTCAGTGCCCAGGGGCAGGAGATGCTGTGCTGGTGACCTGGAGCCCAGATTCCCTCAATTCCCTGAATTCCCTCCCTGCCCCACTCTGCACTGGGCACATCCCAGCTGCTGTGCCCTGAACTGAGGAGCTCTCAGTGCCCAGGGGCAGGAGATGCTGTGCTGGTGACCTGGAGCCCAGATTCCCTAAATTCCCTGAATTCCCTCCCTGCCCCACTCTGCACTGGGCACATCCCAGCTGCTGTCTCTGTGCCAGCCCCTGCCTGAGGAGCTGTCAGTGCCCAGGGGCAGGAGATGCTGTGCTGGTGACCTGGAGCCCAGAACAGCACCACGATCAAAACCTGCCCCAGCAAAGGGCCAGGATGGGCTGGGCTCATTTCAACCTCGTGCTGGGTGTCTTAAGGAAAAAACATAAATCTTTGAAGCACAGAGCACAGAGTGGAAAAGGGAATGTGTCATTAGGGCACAATGATTACATGCAGCATGGACAGGTCTCCTCTTGTTTTACATTAAATGATTATTAAAATTGCACCAAAGATTAACTGGAAAGGACAGCAAACCTGAATTCACTGCTCTTTATATCAGCCACACAGGAATGAACTACCTTAAATCACACCAAAGATCTTCTTCCCCAGGTATTTAAGAAAAAGCCACGCAGGCTTAGTGTTCAGAAATGCTTCTTGGAATACTTTTCCATAGTAACTGATGTCTGTTTTTCTGTTGTAAATTTCTTTCTGCTGCTCTTATTTACTTTGATTCTTTCACATGATGGTAAAAAAATCACATAAAGATTTTTGTAGATGCTGATGGTTATGAGATTATTTGCCATTTGTTTCAAGGAAAAAAAAAGGACAAAACTTTCCAGGCAAAATGCAGAAAGGATCCCATTATTCCACCAAGAGGAGCAATGAAAGAAACTTTGAGAGATTTCCCAGAGCTGTGCAGACCACAGGAGCATGCACTTGCAGCCAAAGAAATACCAGTGCACAGCAGAAAACTGAATTTTTAATCTAAAATCAAAACAGGTTTGTCAGAGTAGCATTTTGTAAACAATTAACAGCGATATCGCTCAGGTTTCAAAAGTTAGGAAGTACTAATGGCAGCTATCAGGAACATTTTAGAAACTGTCAGGGGAGAATGGGAAGAAACTCTAATTACTGCATACAAATGTTTGCATTAGTGTTTGTATTGAAAACTGTTAATTCCCTTGAATTGCTAGCAGGATTTCACATGCTTTAGGGTCAAATAAGAATAAACACCTGTAGCAAATAAAAATTTTAGTTGCCATTCACACCTCGGAGAGGCTGAACTGCTGCTGACTCAGCAGGAGCAGAAATGGAAGTGATCTTGCAAAGAAGCTTCAGAATTCCCTGTTTTGGAGAGCACACATGACAAAGTACAATAAATCCCTGGGACAGGCTGTTTCGTGGCTTTGCTTTTTGAAAAATCACTAACATCTAATAAGAAGAAGAAAATTCCCAAGCCCAGCATGATGATGTTATTTCAGCAGCTAAGCCTCTAAATTAACTTGTAATGGAAGTGCTCCTGGCAATGGAAAGAAGCCAAATTGTGACACTTAAACTTCCAAGACCTGTTTGCTCAAGTATTCCCCCAAAACTGCAGCAAAGCTTTGTAGGTATTTCATTTATTTTCTGTATCTGTTTAGGAATTTGCATCGAACTGTGTGCCAATAAAATTCCTGGAGAAGATAGATGGGTACACAAAAACCAGACAGTAATATTCCAGAGCTGTTGGGTGTCTCATTTTCTGAAGAACACACACAATTGTGAGATCCTTTGTCACTAAAAAACAACACCCTGAAGGAAGTTGTTTGTCTTTCTTTCAGGAACAAATTAGGTCACAGTGATGTAGACAGTGGAGCAGCCTGAGTTGGATCTTTAATTAGCAAATGGTTCATAGAATTAGCTCAGGGTTTTGTTCCTCCTTTCCCCCAGTCCTTTGGTTTATGGAAATGTGTGTTCACATGAGAATCAGATTACCAGGAGCCATTTGTGTCCCAGTGCTCACACTGATTGCCCATGACATCCATAGATGGCAACAGCACCAGTCCTGGGAGAGCAGTGCACCACCAGCATTCCCAGTTTAGTGATCACTTGTAGCAAAAGCAAAGTGGATTCAACATTCAGGACTATTGCTTCTCTTTCTGCATGCTCACTTCACTCATGAGTAGCCAATTCACTGCACAAGAGGGACAGAGAGCACATGAAAGCCACACCTGCTGCCCAGACAGTGCTCATGGCTCACCTCGTGCTCACAGGGATGATTCTGAACCCCCTTTTTTGTGAATATTGAATTTCCAAGCTGCTCCCACCCATTCCATTCGTTAACACCGACCATAAATTCAGTTTGGTGCCCTTAATTTGCTACGTTTTGCGTTCTTTAGCAGCATTCTGCACTGCAGAATTTACTGCTCACTTTAAGACCTTCAATTTGTGCTCCTCAGATGAGCCCTGGCTGCAGTGCTGATTAAACATATTGCCAATGTTTCAGTGACATATTTTCCTGGGCTCTGGAGGTGTGTGTGTGTGTGTTTTTCACTGCTGATGATTTGTGAATGCTCATGAACTGATCCACATGCAAAGTATCGAAAAAACCATTAAAATGTAAACTGTGAGGCACCAGTAACAATGGCTTGGCAATATTATGACATCATAAAGAGGCAGAAGTAGACAGGACAAGAACAGTCACCTCAGAAATGACAAATTTTGAAAAGGACCAAATCATGTGCAGTGGTAAAGGCTGGGGGAGAAAGCTGGGAAAAGGCAGGGAAAAACAAAATGAAAAAGTAAGTTAATAAGAATGATGCTAATAAAATTATAACACAGAATGATAAAGACTGATAAGGAGATTCAAAGCAATTAGAACATACAAATCTAATGTTATTAAATAAATGCACAGGAAAAAAATCCACCCAATCGATTTCCTAAGGCAACACAGGCAGTGGAAGGACTAGAACGGTGACAATGACAGAAAATTAAGACTAAAGCATGAACATCTGATCAAGAACCAGTAAGTTCTTCTTGAAAAGACAAGAGAAGTGTGAGGAAGACACAGCTGGGGTAGGAGGAGGGGTCAGCAGGACAAGGAGTGGATCCTCTCCATGGCCACACAGGGCAGATCATGTTTGAGGTACCTCAGCAGATGCACAGGAAATTGTGAACTAAAATAACTGTGCCAGAGCAGGCATTTAGGCAACAACTCTGGAGTTAATTAGCTCTGGGGAAAAACAAACAAATCCCACCCACACTCCCCAAATCAATCAATCAATCAATAAATCCACACCAAAAAATAAATCCAAAAGCCTACACAGAGATAAAGTGTAAATTCCAGAACCTTTGACAGAAGTTCCAACAGAAATTTCAATGAGAGCTTTTTAGCTCTACAGACTGAAATACCCCTTTCTTTCAGAGGTGTTTGGCATATGACAAAAAACAGAATAGAAATATTCTTCTGTCACCACTTACAACTGTTAGATAACATATCTTAAACTTCCAGGGTTAGCAGGTTGTCATGAGCCCTATGTTAACAGAAGGAGTATTTTATTCCTGAAGACACTTGCTATTTCTGGAAGTTAAACAAGATATTCCAATAAAGTAGAAAAGATCAAGCAGGAAAATTAATATTCCTTCTCTCCTTCTATACTGATCTGCAAGTTCTGTATTGCATAAGATGAGACAATTAAATCTCTTTTCTTTTTTTTGGGCAGACATTTATATTCCAACTGTACCAGGAGAATTTTGGATCTTGATTAAATATGTTGTTAACCGTGCTTGCCACTCAGCACAATTTGTGGATGCTTAATGTCAGAGCAACACTGAAATGGCCAAATTTGAGAAAAGTCACCTTTCATTACAGAATCCTTCAGTTTTTTACAGAAAGATATTCAGGAGCTCTCCAGTGTTATTTTCTTTTTCTACTTCTTTCATCTTGCAGAGTCAATAAAACCTCTGCTCAAAAAGGAACTGCTTTTGCTCCCCATCCAAGCAGTTCTGCAGGGCTTCACAGCAAGGGCTTTTCTTCTTTTTTAAACTATGGACACTGGACTTCATTGCAGAATTCCTCCCAGGGCTTTGGCAACAATAATTTATCCATAAAACCTGAACGGGATCACAGCCTCCCTGGTCGTGCACGTGAGATCTTTCAGGAGGGACTTGGGTTCAGAGATACTCCCGGTGCTGGTAAGAAAAACAACATTTCTATGGCCAGGAACATTCCAAACAGAGTTTTTAAATGAATGATTTCTTCCAAGGTTGTGCAAGCTTCTTGAAGATTTTTGACATTTTTCAGCACACAAACAATTGTCCCCCCTCGGTTAAATCTGACCATCCCTGTCTCTGGTTTTGGCAGACTCTCCCCACTAGTTCAACCACTGCCTACTAAGGGCAACAGAAACTGGCAAATTTAAACTGAAACCCTTTAGAACTCTCTCAGCATTCTGCAACATTAAATTAAGAGTGAAAATCAACTGCAGAGTTTCCAAAGCAAATAAAACTCAATTAGAGACTTCTCTTTTTACACTTTGCACTGAAACAACCTTGGAGGTTTGCTTATTCTCTTTCAGGGCACTGCAATGGAATGAGCTCCTCCCAGGTTTGCTTCTTGTCAGAGCTAACAGAAAACACTGGGGAGTATGATGGGCTAGTCTGGGGAGATTAGGGATGAGCACAACCCCCACAAAACTCAGCATTTTGGAGCAGCAGGGAGCTCTGAATGCAGAGCTGGAGTTTGGTTCTGCCTGCCCTGCAAGAAGCCAGCAATACCCAGACTGTACCTGGCTGAGAACACCTGGGGTTCTGGGGACACCTCAGGGTCACACAGGACATAAATTGTATTTTCTCCTCTCCCACAGGGCCTTGGTAGGTGCCCACATTCCCCCAACACCTCCTGAAGGTGCCCCATAACAAAGTAAAATATGACTTTCCAGAAAAGATGACTCAGCTGAGATAATACATGTTCAGATATGTTAAGGTTTAAGAAAATCCAGCATAAGATTCATTACACAGCAAAGTTCTGAAAAACACTTTAATCTAATTGAATGTTTGCAAGGAAATTCATATGGTGTTTTATAGTACAGTTTTATGCATCATCAATTAGCAATTGAACCAGTTTCAAACTCTGAACTCCTGAAAGCATCAAGCACAAAGAAAATCCTGTAGCCCATATTCATTTCAGAACAAACTGACAGGTAATGCTGAACCTGTTCCATCTCCTGCAAAAACTTATTCATGTTTCTTACACACACAAAAACCCCAACAAAGGAGCCCCACACAATGACAACAACCACACAAAATTAAAACTTTCCTCATCCAAAGGATGAGAAGAAGATGAACCATGCATTCTAAACAAATGACATTTCAATTAGTGCTTTGGATTATTCATATTTATATCCGCTAGGCTCTTCTAAAAATCCTCATCAGAGTTTCAGCAAATTCTTACTTCATATTCAAATTTACTGATTCAAAATCTTTATAATTCTGTTCTGAGGGCCCACAGGATATTGGTCCATAAGGTAGCCTTGGTTTCTCTACCACACTGGTTTTTAGTAACAGGAATTGAGGGGAAGAACAAGACTGAAACACCTGAGAAATGGGAAAAATGCACAAATTCACAGCAGATTCTCCCTGAGACAGCCTTTTCAAATTAAGCTAATGCAGTCTAACTAAACTTATATGGGAGTAACTATGAGCTCTTTATTCATATTTATTCTCTGTGTATGATTTGCTCTCAAGGACAGAACAGTTAATGACTCGGTCTTGTGATCTGAGTCAGAATCAGGGCTGGCAAGAACAAAAAAAAAAAAAAATCACAGGAGCACTTAAAGAAAATTAGTATGCACACTGATATTTTCTTCATTTTACCTTAGCACAGGCAGAAAACTGATCTCATACATCAGGAACCCTGCACTGGATTAGCAGCTCTTGGAGCCATTAACAAAACTGACCAGTGCATCTGTTTCTGAATAAGAACAAGACAGGGGAAGAAAAAATGCAAAACCCATTCAATTTCTAGCTTGGATTCCAATGTTTTCTTTCACCTTTCCAGCATTTTTATCAAATGACTATTTTTTTTTACTTTGTAAACCTGTGTGAGAACAACTTGATGTTGGTACTGCACTTTATTCATATGAAAATGTCAAGCCAAGTAAGGAAGCAATAAAAAGCAAAGAAGAAATATGATGAGAATTTATAATATGATGTTAGTAGGCATCTTGCTTCTCTGATGCTCAGTGTTGTCTGCAAAAATACAGAGCCAGATTAATGAAAGGTGTGAGAAGAAAACATTTTTCATGTATTCAGTTTTAACCAGTAAAAGAGCTCATATAGTACCAGCTCTCAGTACTCCACAATATATTTTCAGCTTTCATTTCTATGTAGATAAAATAGCAAGTGTAACTATTTAGCACTCTTCCATATTATTTAAATGAATATTTTCCATGTGTGTGTTTCTGTGGAGGGGTTTTATGGGTTCAGGCTCAGGCAGGTGCAGCAGGCAGGGATGGGGAGCTGCAAGCTGCAATCCCAGCTGTGCCACAATGCCCAGGGGCAGCCAGCAGAGCTGGGGGCAGCTTTCAGAGCTGCTCCCACCGTGGCAGGGCTGAGCCAGCCCTTCAGAGAGCCCAGCCCAGCTGTTGCAGTGGAACCCTTGGGGCTCTTGATGACGGGTGAAGAGACAGGAACCTCGACTCCATGTTTCAGAAGGCTGGTTTATTACATTATGATATATATTATATTAAAATAGTATACTAAAGCTATACTAAAAAGGATAGAGAGAAAAGATCCATCAAAGGCTACCAAGAACAAGAATGGAATGAATAACAATCCTGTGACTCTCACAGAGTCCACACAGCTGGACCATGATTGGTCATCAAGTAGAAACAATCCACATGAACCAAATGAACAAGCACCTGTGCAGGCACAGTTGCATTCCACAGCAACAGATAATTATTGTTGACATTTCTTTCTTGAGGCTCCTCAGCCTCTCAGGGGAAAAATCCTGGGAATAGGATTTTTTATAAAATATGTCAGTGACACCCAGCAGCAATCCCGGCCAGGGATGCTCCTCCTGCAGCACCTCTGGCTGCCCCACTCCGAGCCCTGCAGGGCAGGGCAGCCTGGCTGAGCCTCCTGACTGCAGGCAGCACATTCCTCCTGCCTGAACTTCCGTCTGACACCTGCTGCTGCTGCCTGATGGTCAACTGAATGCTTCTAAAAACTTAGGGAAAACCTCCCCAGAAATGCAAGCAGCATCCAAGTGAGTGGCATGTCTCATTCTGAGAGCCTCAGCCTGTTCACTCCTCCCTGCTGCAGACTAAACATCTCCAGTTCAAGTGTCCACTCAATTTAGCCAAGATTGCTGTTTCCATTGTCATTTTTACTTCCACTCATTCTCTTTCTTACCTGGTACATTCCATCCAACATTTTTTGATTTCTCTATTTGTTCATCATCTTCTATTCTTAAAGGCGCATTCCACGTCCTGTTAGCCACTGTCCCCTCTGCACTTCAACTCAAAGAGCCCCATTTCAGCTGTAAAATCTCTACACAATCCTTACAGCACGAGGCAGGCAAATTCTTCTCTCCCACCAACACAATCCATTACTTAAAAACTATTTTTGAGATGCAGAACTGAGAGCAAGAAAGTTCAATTCTGACATCTGTGTGCTTTCCTGCATATTAGCACTTCACGTTTGGTTGCCAGCAATATTAATTTGATTGTGCTTCATGAGAGACTTTCCTTTATATTGATGTGAGCTACTGGAGTTAAAGACTGAGAGAATTTCTTCCCTGCCAGCCCAGCTCCCCTTTTTTGTGCAATGCAGAACATTGTGTATATTTAGAATTGGTTCTGGTCAATAACAATATTTCTACATCTTGGCCTGAAGAGAGAAGCTGGAAGTTCACAGGATGTGATATTGAGAAACAGCTTTGTTTAATGCCTTCATTGTCACTAGGTGGAAATCAAACTTACAGTTTATTATACTGACTCCACTCTTCATAACTCTGGACAGTTTTACAGATCTCCCCAGCTGGCAGTAGAAAATTCATCCTGAGAGCTCCAAAAAAGAAAGAAAGAAAAAAAAAACACAAAGGAAAAAAACCAGCCATCTAAAGCTGCAGTTTAGAACTCCTCTAAAAAGAAGGAAAATAATGACCCATTTGAAAAGTATGCTCAGTACAATTCATCAGACACTGGTTGAAGATAACAGAATATGCAGAGAATCTCAGAAGGGAGACACTGTGGATCTGCTGTCTGAGTTAACAATATTCCTTTCAAAACCTGTTTCATGGGCACAGGAAGCAATCAAATAAATATTGATATTTGTTTATTTGTGGCTGAAAACCAGAACAGGGATTAAAACCATAATTTTTAGGAGCAGTAAAGAATAAAGCTAAGATTTTTTTTTTTTTGCTGTTAATTACATTGAATTCAGTGTGCATTAATACCCAGGTGTTTGAACAGATACTTTGTAATAGGAATAAAATAACATAAATCAGTGATCTCCAAAGCTCTGTTTAGAGCACACTCCCATAATTCTTTTACAGTTAAGGGCTGCTCCCATGAAAGATGGCACGCTCAATAAGAGCAAGATAAGGGCATACATGAACATTTTCCTTTCCTTTATGTTCTGCAAAAGCTTGCTGAGCATCTTTAAAAAGGGCAGTGAATACATCTTTCAAAGTTCAAATACTTCTGGAAAGCATTAGATAAAATGTTTGCTTAACAATCCAGGAACAGATTTGTCATATTCTGACCAAAAAAACCCCCCAAAACAACCAAAAAAACCACAAAACACCCCACACTAACAAAACCCAAAACCCACTAACCACTCCCTAAAAAAATCCCAAAACAAAAAAGTATGGAAATTATCTAGTAAAAAAACCCTAAACCTGAGAATATAATAGAATAAATTTGGTGTAAAAGGAAATGTATTTTATAAATTCTCTACTCTAGGGTACAACTTTGGCAGGTTGAAGCTTCTTCAAGTACTGTAAATAGGAAAGAACCACACAGACAATCAGAAAGTGGGAAGGCAGTAGGATAAACTGGATTCAGGTATCCCTGCTAATATTCCAGTTAAGATCCTCGTTCTGGGCAAGCAGTGATTGCCCCATTCTTTTTTCACAGCCTCTTTTGAGGGGCCCATGCTGCTGCCCAGCAGCCTTTCCACCAAAATAATGTTTACATGTAGTAAATGACACATCACAAACCTTTCACCTTCCCCAGTTTTAGCAAGATAAGCACTTACTTTCCCTCTGTTTCAAACTGTGTAAATATACTTCAAGAAAATTTATCTAAACCAGTTGGAAACATTTCCTTCTCCACTGGTACCTGAGAAACCACATGGACCTAGGCACGCTGATTTTTAATGAGTAACTTTCTATGCTGTTGACACTGTGATCTAACTCAGAAGGCATTTTGAGACTGGAAGGAAGATTTTTACCTTGATGGAAATACACCACAGAAGTCAGCAGAGATGTTCATTAGTGTGAGAGGCACAGTGTAGGGCAGAGGTTTGCACCAGATTCTGCTCCACTGCTAGGACAGGGTAATGAACAGTATCAGGTCACACCATCTCTGTGCAGAGCTCTGAGAACCACTGATTTCTTTTTGCTATTATTTACCAATTCTTCTTCTCTCTCCTTACATGTGCAGAGGATTGTATTGGGAAATGGCTTTCTTTAATTACTGAACTTTTTACATGCCTCAGTACCAGTAATTCAGCTAACAGAATCTTGTATTTATTTCTTCCCTGCCCATCCCCTTCCCAAGCAGGTAGGGAACAGAAAAACCCCTACTGGTTTATAAATCAAACATGCAGCACAAAAGCAGCACATCAGCCCAGGGAATCAGTGCTCAGGGAAGCCAGGGCAGTTTCAGGGGTTCAGGAGCAATGACCCCGTTCACAGGCACTGTGACTGGGAGTACAGGAATTACAGAGTGGTTAATTGTGTAACAAACACCACTCCAACAGGCTGTTCCTGCTGGGGATACAATCTTTTCAGAGAATGGGAAAAACTGAGCTGTGCTGCTCCCAGAGCAGAGGGGTGAGTTTAACCAGGGAAGGGCAGTGAGAGGATGGGGCAGGGATGGCTGGATGGGAGGGATGGATCTGTGGATCCATGGATGGAAGGAGGGATGGCTGGAGCTGCTCCTCCAGGAGCACAGCCCACGCTGCAAAGAGCCTGCTCCCCTCTGTGCTGACCTTTCCTGCAGTACAGCAGCAGCAGCTCCTCTCTCCAGAGCTCTAATGCAGCCCAATTAGTCAGAAAAACCATCCTGTTGCCCTAGGCAACTACATGCATGGCTTTGTTTTTGTGGCCACGGAAGTTTCTGTAATGTTTCTGTTTGGGTGCATGGCAAAGTGCAGATCCATCCTTGAAATCCCACCATTAAGCAGCATTTCTCATTAGCATCCACTTAACATAAAGATCATTTACAAGCCCCTTTTATTGTTACAGACAGAAAAATTCATTTCTACAGGCCTTTTCCTCTAGAACCTGCAATCTTATTTCAGAAACCATCCAGCCTGCACTAAAAACAAAAGTCCATTTATAGTCCATTCTTATTTCCATCCAGTATTGAATATTTAGATGTTAATAGTATTACACTTTCATAGCTTTTTTAGTTCTCCCCCCCACCCCAATCTGTAAATAAGTCATGGGAAGAAAAAAATATGAATTTCCCTTTCAAGCTGAGCTGTCACATAATAAAATATTTCATCATATTTGATTACCTTAAGAATCTAACTTTCAATGCATACCCTCACTCCCAAAATTTCTGAATATATGTATGTTGAAATTAAGCAAGTGTGACATAGTTCTTGGTTCCCTTGGGAACAATATTCAGAGCTCATTTGAGTTGTGACCTGCTTATGCTGCCAGGGAATATTAGTATTTTTGTTGGATCTTTAGAATAGAGATATGGAGTGAAGGACAAAGGCAAAAAATAAGACTCTAAATTCACAGATGAAAAACAGATGAGATACTGCTCTATTTCAGAAGTCAGTGTTGGCTTTTTATAGAATTTGCCCCGTTTCATAAGCTCTGTGGAAGGGATTACACTTTTTCATAGTAAAATGTTTTAGGTGAGCTATGCATGGAGAAACCTACAACACAAGGTATGGTCCAAGGTGTCTCAAGGTTTCAATGAAGAATTAAGAATGGAAATTAACTTCAGGGATTATTTTGCAAAATGGATGGCTGCTCAAAGTGGAATAGAACACCCATCCTACAAGGTTGCCTTTTGTCTCCTGTCACAGCTCAGTCACAAGGAGCATCCATTCCATCATAAATGGAATTTCTGCTGTTGTCAGTTCTGCTCCAGCACATGGCTGGGTACAACTGAACTTAATGGCTTGTTGATTAGAACAAGCAGTGCTTAAATATCTAAATATCCTTCCTTCACCTAAATCTGACTGCTGAACTTTCCATTTGACACGTCACCCTCTCAGTCCACTGCCAACCACAAAATCCACACCTCCATACACAGTTCATACAGATTTTAGGATTAGGCTCTCTGTATATCAGGATTAGGGTCGCTTTCTTTTCCCTCCTACTCTCTTCCTGTGAGTTCCAGGTAGGATTAGGCCAGGGAGCAATTCTCCATCCCTCTCCTTCAAGCTGCCATGGGTTCCATTTCCTCTCCTCCAGTCCCTCCCTTACCCCTCGTGGAGAGCTGATCAGAGCTAACACACATTTCAGTTTCAGTTGGTGCCATTTGATGCAGTGACTCACTGCAGTATTTATCCCACTTCTGAAGCAAATAACTATTTACCACATGGGAAAGTTGTACGTGTTTCCACAGCAGAAATTACATTTCAAGATCTCTTCAAAGACAAGCTGGGCTTGGGAAGGTTTGAGGCCCTGCCTGACTGACTGCAAACCTTGGACATGGAGCACATGGTCACAGGGTCACCAAAATAAACTCTGCCTGAGCTGCAGCTCACTGAAACCTTCCTCAGCTCTGACCTGTTTCTGGGTCCAAACACAAAAACCAGCTGACAGCTCAGGGAAACCTGTTAGTCACTGCTTGGACGCAAAGGAGTTTTCCTCCAGTGCAGATTATCAATGGATTTCTGTTAAAGCAGCCTCATTTTCAATACTGCACTGAGTAAGCTTAAGCTCATTAAACTGCCTCATGTTACAAGTATAGACAGTTGTACTCAAACATGAAAATGAGTCAAGGAAAAAACCAAACCTGTTTCTCGTAAGATCTGCAAATATGAATGTGTTCCTATTAGTTTTCACAACATATTTAAGTTTGCCTGTCTTGTCTTCATTTTCTTCCCCTAAGAGGGAACAGTGGACTTGTTCCTCCTGAGTAGGGATAATTTATGATTACCTTGTTTAATTTTATTATTTTGCTGCCTTAAGTTCTTGTTTACAATGCCTTTTCTGCAGCAGAACAAAAATCCCTTTAAAGTTCAACCTGCTAAATTAATAAACTGTGTTCTCAGTTTTAGTTCCATGTTAAATGGAGCTGCATAAAATTGTTATAACACACCCATAAAACAGCAGCAGATGCAATATGTTCAAAACGATTATTTTCCTTTAATTTTGTAAACATACAGAAAGTTTGCATTATAGCCTACCCTTAAGCACATCCCTGCTGTAAATTAAAGATGTGCCAAATCAGCTCCAAACACATTTTGCAGTAAACAAACAATGAGACGTGGGACACTGCAAAATGAGAGCAGCAAGACATGAAGGCAGAGTAAAAAGCAGTGGCCAACACAGAGCAGAGCATTTGACAAATCCAGAAACATTTCTGCATCTCTGTGTATTTGGGCACCGCAGCCATGCTGTGATCAAGGTTTTACACAATGTGGATAAGGTCTATCAGTATTTCACACATAAGACAATAGGAAAATTATCATTTCACTCCCCAGTTTTATCCTCTGGGACTCCAATGAAGGGTCTCAAAGGCTCAGGAAATATCTGAGATGTCAGGGTACAAAATAAAGTGGAATTGACCCAAAGAGGATTGTGTGTCAAAGAATGAGGAGTTGTGTGCTTTTATCAGCAGTAGTAACAAAGTTTCTGTGTGGTAGAGAGTTCTGTCAGAAGTCCATTAAAAAGTTCCAGGATAAGTTATCTGCTGATCAGCAGAAAACTGAATAAACTAATATGAAACCTAAGTATTGTATAGATTATTCACTAAATACTAAGGCACAAACCACCAAACCCTCTGAAATACGTAGAATCAGCTGTAGAAGAAGGAAACATCCAAAGGTAACAACAGAACACACAAATTTCTGCATGCTTCTCTGCTTTCAGAACAAGACCATGTCTATATATAACATTTGCATATGTTTTGCAAAAGATACATTCACCACCCTCATCTGCTTTAACTTAGCATTGAGAAAGTGTTCAAAATTCATGCAGTGCTTCATAAATTTGGCAACACTAAAAATTGATCCTAGCCTCAATCAAGGTAACAGGAGATTGTACACTGACCTCAATTAGCTTTGGATCAAGCCTTGGGAGAATTACCAATGTTCTAAGCAGCCATCACCCGTGGGTACAGCACAGGGAGAAAACCATGAGCACCCCCAGAATGGGCAGAGTTGCTCAAAATGAACACAAGACCAGCCACATCTTTATTTTTTGTGGTTAAACAATGATTTCATTAAAACTCTGCTAAGTCAGGCTTGCCCTATTGCTGAACTAAACCTCGAGGTAATCTTAAAAAAAATTACATGCCAAGAGAAAAGAAAACAGAGTTGGTGACCTGGAGCAGCTGCAAGTGCAGCTCAAGGCTCTGAGTCAGACTGAGCTCCTCTCTGTTCCATTCCTTTCCTTTCCTCTTCTCCTTTCCTCTTCTTTCCTTTCTCCTTTCCTCTCCTC
>VYZP01043584.1:122736-140045 GCA_013400635.1 Hypocryptadius cinnamomeus
CCTTCCCTTCCCTTCCCTTCCCTTCCCTTCCCTTTCTTTTCCTTTCCCTTCCCCTTTCCTTTCCCTTTCCCTTTCCCCCCGATGATGTGTGAGCTCCCCTGACCCTGTTTCTCCTCGTGGGCAGCCACACAGGCTGTGCACACACTGGGACAAGCAGGGCAGTGTTTTTGTGTCACACCCCACTCCAGAAATGACCCTCAACCCCTTCCAGAAGAAAGAGCTCCCTGGCTAAGCCTTGCTCCACACCAATAATCAGTGTTTGAGCACTGCCTGCTCTCTCTGGGTACAGCCTGGCAGCTGGCTAAGGCTAATCCAGAATTCCCAAATTCAGGTTGAGTAACCAATGCTGACTGTCAGAGGCACCAAGGAAAGCAGAGCTGTCACCATGGCCAGAGCAATAGGGAGGAAATTAATGCTAATTATTTGCCATTAGTTTCTCCTTTCAAGGAAAAATTGCTGACTTGCTGGGATGGTTAAAACAGCAGGAACAGCACGTGGTTCTAGCGCTTCATACAAGCTGCATTATCCCAAGTTCAGGGTAGTTACCCAGTAAATGAGGTCCAAAAAGTCTTGTTTAATCAGACAAAGAGGATATGGACAAAATGTCAATAATTTTCCTGTGTGTTGGTCCTATGTACCACTCAAAAGATGCCAGTTCAAAACGGTACCTTCCATTTTTCTGACCCTCTAGGCTCCTACAGAATCTTTTCAATGGAAACAGGAATTTCTTCCAAGGATATGCTCTTGAATTCCTCTTGCACTAATTCTTCCTGAGTAGTGAAAGTGCTACAACCCCTCAAATAGTTCACACTGCCATCTAAAGAGATCACTTGTGAGATGCCAGGCCCAAGGAACGTCCTTGGAATTTCTGATGAGACTTCCATAAATTTACAAGATAAATCAGTTATGAAGAAATTGTTCCACTCACATTTCAAAGACTATTTTTTACAGAGACACACACACACACACCACAAGAAGAACGTAATGAGAATTTCTTTTATTCATGAAGAAAACAAAAGCAGAAAGAGTCACATTTGAAAATATAACCAGTTTGAATCAACACATTAAGGAACTTGTGGCACATACTGAGAAACTGGGGGGAAAGAGGGGAAAACAAGAGAAACATCAAACTTCCAACACATATAGAGCACTACATTGCCAAGCAATGTAAAACCTCAGCAACACTGATAAACACAGGCCTTGTGAAACGTGTGATGTGCACAGGGAATCAGAATGTGGGCATTTGCACTTTGGTGTAAGGAGTGAATAAAATACAAAGCACAGTGGAAGGAGAAGCTACCCCTGCACGTGGGTACAGTCACATCTGTATTTTTTGGCTATTTTAAACTTAGTCAGCTCAGAACAAATCCCTACACTCACCAGTGGAAACTCTAATTTCTGGCAATTATAATGGACAAAATATGATAATATGCTCAGTAGTTTGCAAGGAAAGGGGCAGGAAGATCCAACTTCCAAACCAGCCTGTGAGGGATTGTAACCAGCCCATACCCAGGGCCCTGAGCTGCCAACTGCCACAACAGAAAATACTGAAACCACAAGCCATTCCTCCCTGACTTACACCACAAGAAACCCTAAGTACTAAAATTCTTCCAATTTGCCAGAGGCTGAGGCTTTTATCAGCTGGAAGGTTAAATCCTGGGCAGCAATGCCATTGGTAGCAGATTAGATTTAATCACCTTATGCTGACACCTTCTTGGTTTAGAGTGCAGGGAAGAAAAAGCTCCACACCTACACTGAACTCCAAAGGACATGGACATTAATCAAAGCTTATTTTTTTTAATTTCTTGTGGATAAATAAAGGTTTTAATTATACAGGTCCCAGTTTGTTCTGTTTGTTCCCTAATTAGAGAAAAATGGCAAGTCTCCCAATCTAAGCTCTTTCCCTCTGAAGAATTTAACAATACATTTGGACAGGCACATATATTTATTTGGAGACTGCACAATGAATAAAATCCCACTTGCACTTAACAGAGCAAAGTTTGCCAGAATTCAGTGTGTGAGCCAAGGCTCCACACTCTGCTAATGGCAAAAATAGCTCTGCCTGCAGTCCAGCAGTGGATTATGTGCATTGCTGAATGTGCCTGGAAACACCCTCAACACCTGTTGTTTATTGTAAGTGGCTGCATTGAGAACAGACATGTTTCAACTGTGGAAGAAGGAAAAAGAAAAAAAAAAGAAATAGGAAAAAAGAAAGAAAAAAGTTTGTGAGTGGGAAAATAAGGACAAAGATGGTAACTGTGATTTCTGAAGTGTTTCTGCTGAAGGGACTCAACTGCAGAGTGCAGTATCCAATAACTTTCACCTAAACCCCTCAAAACACAAAAACTTTCTGTGAAGACATTTAAAGATTTTTGGTAAGGCAGGTTATCAAGCAAAATAAGGTGGGGAAACTGAAGGAGGCCAGGAGCAAAGCCAAGAAATCTCAATTCTAGTGACAAGGCAAATGACCAAATTTCCGTACTGGGTTAAATCCTGACTAACACATGCTGTGCACAGAAAATTCTGTGTATTTAACCAGGGCAGAACTAACATCAGGACTCCCTCCTCCAAGCTGCACAGAATTGCTTTTCAGCTTTTATTTGCATGAGAACACAGAAACACCACCAGAGAACAAGGATGTGGATGCCAGCACCCTAAATGACAGTTTACTCAGCAAGACAAAAAAACAACCCAAACCACACAAAACACTGATAATCTCCTACAGCTTTTTCCAGTAATTACAATCAGATCTGACTCCTGTGGCCTTTTCCTCCTGCCATTTGTTTAGGCTGGGTCATTTTCCTGAATGCTCCCCCTTACTCCACCCTCTCCCCATCTCCAAGCTTTTCCTTGAGAAAATCTTTCTGCCACTGACAGGAGCAGCTGCATTATTTTTGCTTTGTGCACAGCTTTTGAGGTGCTGATGGAGATGATGCCAGCATGAGCTTTGACTTTATTCCCCCCTACCAGCAGGACACTGCTCAGATCTCAGGTGCTGACCTGGCTCACTCCTTCTGGTGAAACAGGTCAGTGGGCCCCTCTTCCACCGGGTCTGCACAAGAGCAGCAGTACAATCACACTGCAGATCAGACAGTGGTTATTTCTTTTTCTTTGAAAGCAGCCAGACCAGTCCAGAACTCCTCTGCACAGTAAAAATTCTGCTGCCCCAGGATCTTTGTTATCCAGGTATTGTTATCATCCACTTTGAATTGTGAGAAAGGAAGCCCTGCACAGAAAGACATTCACAGGAAATCTGCACAGATCCAGACTCTCAAATGAGACCTCCAAAGCCCCCCAAATGTCCAATCTGTAAGGTTTTCTCCTCCCTCTCTTGGCAAAGGTCCTCAGTAAAAGGAACTTTCCTGGTTTTATTCAACTTAATATATTTTAAAAGTCCTGTCCATTTGTCCTCAGCCTGGGACAGTGCCTATCAACTTGGATCCTCTGCACATCAGCCTGGGCTCCTACTTCAGTCTTTTCTTTTCCCAGCCAGCTTTTCTAACATTCTTCCAAATTAAACCATATTTTCCCTACTTCTTATACCCTATAAACAACCATCACATTAGAATGTTCACCCCTCAATACATTTTTAATATTTTCTGTCTCCTACAGCATGCTCTGTGTATTCTCCCAATTCTAAAACTGTCTTTGCACCTCTCTAACCCATCATAAAAGGAAGCAAACCCATTTTATTTGTATTTTTGTGTGGCTTGGCTTTGAGTCTGGCTTCCACGCTCCTCAGCTGAAAGGCAGAGCTGCTCAGAGCTGTCAGCAGAACAAAGTCAAGCTGAGCTGTGCCATGATTTATGCAGGTAGGGCCAGAGCTGTCAGCTCCCCTGGCCTGACAGTGGGGTAGAACTCACTGCTGAAAATCCAGATTCACCACATGACAAATCCAGCTCCGGTCCCAAAATGACAGAATGCAATATGCAATTCAAAAAACACATTTTCGGTAGCACAACAGCAGGATAAATAAATTGGGAGACAATCTATATTAATATTGGAAGGCTGAAAGCAGACTGCTTATTTCTCCCATTTAGATCCATAACAGAGGCTAAAATATTTTGCTTAAACAGAGACACATTAAAGAAAAAAACTGCAGTTTGATTTATGAGTTAAAGAGAGACCACATGTATTCTAATATGACTATTTATTAGAATTTCCCACAACTGTGACAGAATCTAATACCTTCAAAACACCAAAATGCAGTTTGACAAAGCTCCCTCCATTCCCTCCCAAGCAGGATTTATGTGGCTGAAGTTGTACTTGGGTTATGAAATTATGGTTTTGCCAGCAATTCCCCAGCAGTACCTCAGTCCTCTGATGAAAATCAGGATTTAAATATTGTGGTGGTCCACACTCCAGCTCCTGTAATTGCTGATCAATCACCTCAGTCAGGGAGGGAAACTGAGAGTCCTGCTCAGCTGCCCAGGTGAGAGACACCAAAAGCAGAGTTGGAATCCTAATCTTGCTTGGGGACTCCAAATCTTGCTGCAGTAGCTTCTTGCTGACACCACCAGAACTATCTTAGGAGATACTTTTATATAAAGTGGCTATAATTCCTGTATGATGCAGGTTATAATGCTTAGAAATATTATTTTTGGCACTCTCTGAAGTTTACAAGCAAGATATCTACAGCAGCTGCTCAAAGAACTGCCCAAATCAGCTTAATACAAACTGACCTTAATACAAGGGGAAGGATGGGCATTAATCTGTTTGAAGAAATACAGGGAAGGCTCTTTAGCATAGTGAGTTTCCTTAACATGATCTGTCCTGCAGCCTCCTCTTAGTTCACAGGGGAAATAAGTCATGCACACAAGAACCACAGACAATTAGGAAGAAAACTTAAAGAAAACTTAAGAAGAAAATGGCTGGGTTCAAGTTCCCCAATGAAGAGCAACAAAAATTTCCCCATCATCTCTGCTCCTCCCTATCAAGGGATCATGTCCAGGGCAGCTCTGTGTGCATTTTCCTTCCAGCCACTGCTCCATCCCTGCCCTGTGCTGGAGCACACACACCCTGCCATCAGACTGGCTCTAAAAGGAGAATGCACTGCACACAAAAGGGCATTTAATTGCTTCCTTTCTTGGAGGTGCCCCTGCTAGGATGGATACAACCTGACACGAGCAGTGGGAGCCAGGACATCAGCTAGAAAATGTACAGAGACAGCTTCTCTGCAAAGGCAACCACATCTTCCTTCAGAGCTCCAGAAGGGAATCAGCATTAACCTAATGTATGTGTTATTTACTGCTCCTGTCCTGACACAGATAAAATGTACAGCAGGCACAGTACTGTGGGTATCATTACACAAACACTTGAACACCTATGAATGTGGACACTAGTCTGATATCCTGGCCAAGGAACAAACCTGCATCCTACACACCACGTGGTGGAGTTGCTTTCTGTTTTTTAAATTAGTGATGTGGAGATTAATAAAAACCAAGGAAGAAGTGTTTTTCTGCAAATAGTAAATATGCATTTCTTACAATGTTTGCTGAAGATTCTGCTTTCATATGAGTAATTCACTTTTAACCCATTTACTCCACATTCTGAGTAACACCAGACCTAAAGGAAGGCTCTCCATCACTAACATACAGACAAAAGCATTAAGTTCGCTTCAGACATTCAGGATTTTCTCTCATTTTATCCCTAATCTCCCTTTTTCAGGGATTTCTGGATATTGGTGTCAGAGAAATACCAGTGCATGCCACTCCAAACTGTTTTGCTAACCAAATCAAAAACAAAACTCCAAATAAGTAACTGTCTCTGAGACAGAGTGACAGGAATTGTTTTTTCCCCTAGTAGAAGATGAAGTGGGCAACAGTTTCTTGGAGTTTTTTTATGGACATGTTCAGTGACATGTTTATGAAAATTAGATATTAAAAGTTCAGCACCTAATTCCTCATCTTAAATAAATTCTCACAATTCTCAAGGAGAGTTATGGAATGTTCCGTTTCCCTGAAAAACAGCCCACTACTCCAGTCTGCTTTTTTTTTTTAGGAATATGTATGAATTATATTTGATCATTTTTCAGGATGCTCCCTCCTTTTCATAGCTCCAAACAGCTGACAGCAGTCCTTCAGAGTTTCAGATGAAGCTGAAGGAGTTTTGTGCAAGCTGATGCTTCATTTTATGTATACCTGAACTCTTGAAATAAAACCAACTCTCCTATTTATTTACTTCTCTGAAATAAGCACCAGGCCATGAATCTGCAAGCAAATGGTCAATTATTATTCCTCAGCTAATGTAGAAAGTCCTCAGCATTTCATTTGATTGCAAATTATAATGATAGGGATAGGGCAAGTGCCTCCAGTCATTACTCAGCCTGATCAAAGAAATCCAGCCTGGGTACAAGTGAATAACAACACTCTCCAGTCCATTTCTGCCTTGGAACCCATTAACCTCTTCCTTTTGAGAGCTCCAACAGGTTGGTTTTTTTGCTTTTTTTATTTAGATCCAAGGTTCTTTTATTATCAGTTAGTTTATCACATGCTGCTCTAAAAATGTGCTCTCCACACAGGCTGCAGTTAGAGAGCTCACAAATTAAACAGCAATCTTGTGTAGGGTGGAAAAACATCACTATGGAAAATCAGGAGGTCATGAGGATGGAAATATAATCCAGCAAGAGACCTGCCCACTGTCCAATTACAAATAAAGGCTTAAAACACATGATAGGAGCAAAAAACCCCACCCACTCCTACTGATAAGCAAAAGCAGAATTTTACTCCACTACCTTTGTAACACCTCAGGAACATCTTCCTCCACAGGAAATCCAACTGACCTGGACACGGGGGAGCAGCAAGGAGTGCAGAGCACTCAGTGCAGCTCAGGGTCAGAGAAGAGAAACTGGAAACAGTTCTGACCTGGGAGAAAACTGCTGCCCACCTCTGGTGCCCTTGCTCTGTGTCTCTGCAGAAAGGCTGTTTACAGAAGGGTTTACCAGAACATGGAGGGACAGGACACAGGGGATGGCTCCNGTATGTTTTTGTATGTTTACATGGAGGGACAGGACACAGGGGATGGCTCCCACTGCCAGAGGGCAGGGATGGATGGGAGATTGGGATTTGAGAATTCCTCCCTGGGAGGGTGGGCAAGGCACAGGGTGCCCAGAGCAGCTGTGGGATCTCTGGCAGTGCCCAAGGCCAGCCTGGATGGGGCTTGGAGCAGCCTGGGACAGTGGAAGGGCTCTCTGCCCATGGCAGAGGCTCTGGAACAAGATGATCTTTAAGGTCCTTTCTGACCCAAGATGTAATTTCAGGCATTGAAATTAGTGATGCCTTATATTTACTTTCCTACATAATTTATTATGAATATTTAGCATTTCTGTATTGCTCCCTTTTCTTCACCCTTCACACAATACACACATTTTCATTTGCCCCTCCATCATTCTAACACTAAAGGGAGAAGAATCTACCCAGAAGTATGCAAATAACAGCACAGCTATGCTTATTTATTAATAAAAATTAAGGAATGGCAATGTGATACAGTGAACAGGATGTTTTAATAGAGGAGCCTTAGGCAGCAGCAGTACATGAGCAGAGTACCCTTCTCTTAGTCAAGCAATTTAGAATAGATTGCACAGCCCCTGTGGGAGCCCAGAGCAGCCCTTTGCAGTCAGTTCAGGGGAAGGAAATACAAATGCTTTTTGCAATGTCTGTAACACTCCTGCCAGTCCTAAAGTGGTGAGCTCTCTGTTTATCCCTCCCAAAAAAAGATTTAAATAAAAAACCAAAAATAAATGAATAACAACAACAACAACAACCCAAAAAAAAAAAAATCACCCTCAAAAAAACCAACCGTCAAACCCCCCCCCCAAAAAACCAACCAAAAAAACCACACACACACACAAAAAAACAACAACAACAACAAAACCCCAACAAACAAAAAACCCCAAAACCCCCAACCAGAACAGCAGCTGGAAGTTGGTGCTATTGCTCCCTGACTCTCCTCCCTGCCCAGCTGTTTTCCTGGCTGGCACTCGAGCCCCCACAGGCTCAAGGCAGAGAATTCTGCTGCCCAGCCTCTCCTGCTCCCTGGTGCCAGGAACACAGGTGAGCATCACTTGGGCTCATGGCTTCTCTTTGCTCTGAATTTTCCTTCTTTGCCCCTCTTCAGTGCGTTAGCTTGGCAAACAGCACACAAGGAATAACTGAAATGGGAGAGTTTTGAGTTAAAACCGGGGCTGAGGGACTGAACACTATCCACAAAAAGTGAGAGATCTGCTCCTGCCTCTGTAAGAGGAGTCAGAGCTCCTTACAGTCATTCTGTAAGAGCAGTCAGAGCTCACCCCAGAGCCACTCTGATTTTCTGCCCCTCACCTTGTCCAGCTGGGAACACAAGAGGAGCTGCTGTGGAGCACACAAATGGGACAGGAGGAGTTCCATGTGGAGCACACAAATGGGACAGGAGGAGTTCCATGTGGAGCACACAAATGGGACAGGAGGAGTTCCATGTGGAGCACACAAATGGGACAGGAGGAGTTCCATGTGGAGCACACAAATGGGACAGGAGGAGTTCCATGTGGAGCACACAAATGGGACAGGAGGAGTTCCATGTGGAGCACACAAATGGGACAGGAGGAGTTCCATGTGGAGCACACAAATGGGACAGGAGGAGTTCCATGTGGAGCACACAAATGGGACAGGAGGAGTTCCATGTGGAGCACACAAATGGGACAGGAGGAGTTCCATGTGGAGCACACAAATGGGACAGGAGGAGTTCCATGTGGAGCACACAAATGGGACAGGAGGAGTTCCATGTGGAGCACACAAATGGGACAGGAGGAGTTCCATGTGGAGCACACAAATGGGACAGGAGGAGTTCCATGTGGAGCACACAAATGGGACAGGAGGAGTTCCATGTGGAGCACACAAATGGGACAGGAGGAGTTCCATGTGGAGCACACAAATGGGACAGGAGGAGTTCCATGTGGAGCACACAAATGGGACAGGAGGAGTTCCATGTGGAGCACACAAATGGGACAGGAGGAGTTCCATGTGGAGCACACAAATGGGACAGGAGGAGTTCCATGTGGAGCACACAAATGGGACAGGAGGAGTTCCATGTGGAGCACACAAATGGGACAGGAGGAGTTCCATGTGGAGCACACAAATGGGACAGGAGGAGTTCCATGTGGAGCACACAAATGGGACAGGGGAGCTCCATGTGGAGCACACAGACAGGACAGGAGGAGTTCCATGTGGAGCACACAGACAGGACAGGAGGAGTTCCATGTGGAACACACAGATGGGACAGGAGGAGCTCCATGTGGAGCACACAAATGGGACAGGAGGAGCTGCTGTGGAGCACACAAATGGGACAGGAGGAGTTCCATGTGGAACACACAGACAGGACAGCAGGAGTTCCATGTGGAGCACAGAAATAGCACAAGAGGAGCTTTGTGGAGCACAGATCTTTCTGGACTGAGCTGTTCCCTGGCACTCCAGGCCTGCCCCTGGGCACTGCCCTGCTTTATTCCCACCCAGAGCTGCAGGCTCACGGCCTCTGGGCACAGACTGGCTGCTGCAATAAGATTATTTGGAATTATCAGTGGCTACCTCCATTTATTTTAGAGGATTTAAGTCTTGCCAGAGCCTCCTGATGCACAAAGCACTGGGAAGTTACAAGCTTGCATTTCAAAGGGATCCTTGCTTAAAATCCTCCCTTTACAGATTGACAACAGCTTAAATATTTGATTTTGCACTACTTAAAAACTCTGTTGGTAATAGCAATATAATCACTAAAGCAGCTACCAACCACTGAATATATGAAAAAACCCATATATGATAGCACATAAGCAAAAGTTACAGAATTGAAATTCATTAGAAATTATACAGCCCCAAATGAAAAAAATAGTATTTCATAAATTTATTTTCAGGTTAACTGAATTTATAACCAAATTATTTTTAAACAACAAAGCTGAAAAAAGAATAAAATAAAAAATCAAGGCTTAATTTGATCATGTCTCCAAATTTCATTTGACTTTGAGCATGCTAAAAGGGAAAGAACAAAGATGAAAATTCTGATACTATTTCTTTGTAAAATACAAACAAAAATATTTTGTATTAATAATTTAAAATATTCTTCATCTACTCTATAGCAAGAAACACTATGATGCCTTTTTTTAATGGGATTTTTGGCAATTAAAATTACTCTTCCCAAAGCCTTAACAATTTCTTTGTTTCTCTCGTGCAGGTGAAATTCCCATAAGGCAAAGAGTTACCACCAAAATTCAAGATGATCTGTCTCATATTCCAGAGACACTGATAAATATTTTTCATTAAAAAGAATTCAACACTTTGTAAATCCAGTACAAACAGAAGCTGTATTTCACATATCATTTTTAGATTGTAATTTATGCACAGACTTTGCCTATTGTAACAAATCCGAGCTAGAAAGGAAAGAAAAAGCCTTGCAATGTGGAAATGTTGATTGAAATATTACAACCCACGTGCTAGGACTTTAACAACCCTACCATGACTCTGGTCCTTTGGTCTGTTTGGAAATACAAAAGTTATTTGTATCTTTGCTTTTATATAGTTCTTCTTTGTTAATACAAGGTCAAAAAAGAGTAGAGAGCTTCAAATCCAAATAATGTTCATAGAAACAGCAATATTATACCAGGGTACCTCAGCCATGGCAAGAGAAAGAAACCCCCACGCCTTTGTGACTGAACCATGTTTTTAAGCCCTGACAAACACAATTCCAGACTTCCTAAGGAAAAAGAAAATTACTACAGAGATAACAAGCAAGATAATTGAGCCTGAAGATATCTCAGTCTGTGTAATCTACTGTCAGCCTCACTCCAGTGTGGTGGCAGCACCTCCTTGTCTCAGTAACAGCCCCAGGGTGGCCATCCCTGTCCCTCCTGGTGCCACCAGCCCAGCCCCTGCTGTCTCCTGCCATCCCCGTCCCTCCTGGTGCCATCCCTGTCCCTGCTGTCCCCTGCCATCCCTGCCCCTCCTGGTGCCACCACCCCTCCTGGTGCCATCCCTGTCTCTCCTGGTGCCACCAGCCCAGCCCCTGCTGTCCCCTGTGTGCCACAATCAGGGAGGAGAGTCGCAGGGACACAGGGAAGCCAGGCTGACTGCAACAGCCCCTGGGGATGTACAGGAACACTTCCAATCCACCTGCAGGGCCCAGCTGGAGCAGGTGGAACCTGCTCTCTTCAGTGCCACCCCAAAGCCACAGCTGCTGGCGCAGTCCCCATGAATAGACCAGCACTCCTGCATGATGCTTTGCAGAAGCAGCATCTCCAAGGCAGTGGTTCCAGAGCCACGTTCAGCTGAAACTTCTCCAAAAACTTCTCTAAAGGATCTCCATCAGCTGAAGACTCAAGACCCTGGGAATGTCTGTGGCCAGGAAGCCAACAGGAGTATGAGGAAACTGCACACATTTACCTCCACCCTATAGCTCCTAATTATTGTATAAAAGGAAATTTGCCTGCAGCATTTCTTTTTGAAGGTCCTGAAGGTGTTTAGCATCTTAAAATTCCCTGCCAGATTGTTCTAATGACAGCAGGTCTCTCCCTTCATTAAAGCATGCTGGGATTGCAGCAGGGGAAAGACAAGTAAGGAGTTAACACATTAAAAAAACAACATTCAGAAAGTCTGAACTGTTCTGAAATGCTGTAATAATTTAATGAGCTCACCAAAGCATATATAGCATGTACAAACCCCCAGATTTAAGTCTGTCCTCTTGGATATTCTCTTCTCCCACCACCTGATGTTACACTAGTATGCCCCCCACCAAACTGACTGTTTCTAATGGAAACAGATTTCACTTTATGAATGTATTTCTGGAATCAGACAAATGGAAAACATCAAAGAGCTATCATGTCAGGAACCTGTCTGTCAAGAGAGGATGCAGGAATTCTTATTAGAGTGCATTGGCCTGTTTAGCTCAGCTGTAATGAGCTGAGGCTTTCATCATTTCCCTTTTGGAATCAGTTTCATTATTTGCTGAAATTCACTCTTAAGGTATTTTTGATCCTAGAATACAACATTAAGTCATCTTTTTTTTCAATTTTTTCCTCCTTGCTGCTTTCAGGATTTACATTTCATGTTACTGCAAACAATCCCTGTCCTCCCCTGGTGTCTGCAGCACTCAATCACTCGGGTCTGGATTTCCACTGGACTCACAGCAAATATCTCAGCTACCATAAGTGCCTCTGGAAAAGTTCAGACTCAAGTTGTTAAGCATCTATCTCACTTGGATATATCTCCCTTTTATAGTTTTCTATCACACCACCAGTCAGGAAATCAGATTAATGCAGTCATTTGGTAAAGTATGGCAATATTAAGACTAATATTGCAGCATTTACCTTGAAGAAATTTTTGATAATGAAAACTTGTCTATTATGATCTGCCATTTCCTAGCACTGCCTACTGCAAAATCTGCTGTTCTGAACAGCAGCAATTAAAGGCTGCAATCTTCAGCAGAAAAATTTGAGCTGAAGAGCAGCACATCCACTGGTTCCTAGGCTCGCATCAGCATTTCCAGGACTCACTTTCACATGCATTATCTAGGAAAAGACTTTGCCAATCTTAGGAGACTTTGCCATAACTTGTCTGCCCCTTTTTGCAAGGCTGACTTCAAACCCTGACTAATATAAAGAATATTAATTTTATCAGGGACATTTAACAGTGCTTACATATGAACCTTGATTATTTTTTTTTAAGTCACCATCTGCATGTCACTAAAAAAAAAAGCATTCTTCATCAAAAGAAAAGTTTTTCTTAGGGAAAAATGTTTTTATTTCTGTACATAGGAAAATGCAGCTGTGGGGAGACCTTGGTCCTCCCACATCCCAGAGAGCCTGGAGCGTTTCCAATTAAATATCTCTGCCCTTCACATGGATAACTTGTTGTACACTCCTTGGAGTATTGAGCTGCCCTTTTTTTGGAACTTTGAAAGCATCTCTCATGCTTTGGCAAGTATTACAATAAATTATAAGTGGCCTGAGAATTTTTAAATGTACATTTTTTGGCTGTCCCCATCCACATTAAGTAACTGCAGTCTATCATGTCCATTTCATAGCATCTGAGCACCGTGGACAAGTGAATAATTAGCTTTAGCAAGAATAGCCAGATTTATGTGAGGAAAAATTTAACTCCTAGAAAGCTCAGCAACTCGAGATGGATTTCTTTCTTCATGCAACACTAATCTCAGTTCATTTTTCCCTTGTACTTAAGACAAATTGGTGAAAATGGACATGATTTAATTAAAATCTGAAGCCTTCACAGTGCTCGTCACCTAAATGAAACTTGTAATGAAAATGAAAAAGACTATTTCTAAAAATTGCAAGCACCAGATTTTTTCTTTTTCTTTTTTTTTTTCTTTTACATTAATAAATAACTTATGAATAGAGTCTTCCTGGTAGCAATGGAGGTAGATAAGAACCAAAACTTTCAGACTTCTACTCACAAAAGTAGGAGAGATTCCAGCAGAGCATTGCTCCATTACACCCCCAAACCCACCCCACATAAAAGCACTTCATGAAGGGTCACAGTCACTCCAGGATTCCTCAAGTACCTGCCCAAAAAGAGGTAAAAAGGAACAGGCTTGCATGGGATGTGCTGTTCGCAGCATTTTCATGGAATAAATGACCAGCATCCCAACAAGGGGATTTGTCCCTGTGAAATTCAGAAGGTTGGAATGTTTATTCTCCTGCCTGTCTCCTTCCCTCAGGGATGCTCAATAAAAATATGATGGCTGAATGTATTTTTTTCCCCCACGTTGACCATTGTCACATTTCAGATGTGAATTTAAATTCCTTTTAACAAATACAAGCAGGTGATTTCTGGCTTGCTGCTTTCCTTTAATGCTTACACAGACATAAAATCAAGTACCTTGGGGTATGGCTTTTGAGCAGCATATTTTTTAATTTGACTTTGTACAACATCAGTTAAAAGTGCACTCCCTGGACCTGTGCAGAATGCAGCACTGGGCACATTTACCCAGAGAGCAGCTGAGAGGAAAACCTCCCTCTGCCAGCAGCAGCCCCCCAGTTACAGCCAGGTTCAAACCATCTCCTGCAGGGAAATGTGTTTAAAGCGTCCAAGCTAAAGCATAAACTTGAAATAAAGAGAAAATGAACCCCCAGCATCGCAAGGTTTTTACCATTAAGTACCATCTACAATAAGAATGCTCCACAAAATCTCCTTTTATTAAAGGTCTCCCAGTATTTACAACTTCCATCTAAAATCTGGTCCTTATGTGGAATTTCTTCCTCCTCTTACTTGTCAAAGCAGTAAGAGCCTCAAATAAAGTTCAAAACAGACAGGCAGTCTTGTTCAAAATAACTGAACTACTTGATTCTTCACACACCTTTAAATACAGTATTTTATTAAATACTTCAACACACCATTGTGTAGCTGCTAAAAGCTTATGTGGGCTCAAGTGCCTCTTTCCCTCTGTGTATTCTCCATTGAGGGCTATCAAACACAAATGCAAAACCTCTAACTCAGTAAAGCCTAAAGATTCTGAAATTAAGAAGTATGGTGGAGAAATATTGCTGCAGTCCATTTCACCCTTCCATTCGTCCTTGCCATCCCAAGCACGCTGCACCAGACACAGGTTTGCTCTGATCCAATAAATACACACAGTCTTATGTTATTTTAAGTTTTGTTTCCAGAGGAAATGCCAATTAAGCAGTGACATTCTCCATCTGCCTGCCTGCCAGTACTTCATGTCCCAGTACAATTTTGGAATCAGTAAATTAATTTTGACAAAGTTTTCAGAGATTATTTAATTCCAGCAGGCTCTGTGAGCTTTGGATGCTGGGTAAAGCGAGTCCCAAGCCCACTGGAACAGTAAAAACACACACTATGAGTTCTAAAAACACACACAGGCTACCCACCCTGCATGATTTCTTCTTTAAGATATCTATATCCACTGTTTCAGAGTTCCTAAGGCATTTGTTATTAAAACCAAGAAAACAAAGTTATTTGCCTCTTTTTTCTTTTTTTACAGCTAGTGGCCTTACAAAACAGAAATGAAACAAAAATCATTACAACAGAAAGTGACACTTTCAACAGCATCTTGATTCAAAGTGTGTGAAAGATCCCATAGTGTAAATCTGAATCACCATTAATAATAAAGCAAAAGTATTTTATCTAAAAGAAAACAAAAATCTTCCCCCTGTTTTTGGTACTGATGTGTATTATGAAGGAGAAAGCCAAGGAATAAACTGTTCTTTATTTAATGATGAAGCTGTACTTTATATGCACAAGCAGACTTCTGGTTTTTTCAACCTTCCAATAACAAACAGAGAAAACATGTATTATTGATCAGTTGTCTTCTTTTGAATTAAAAATAAGTGTTGGGATTGTCCACAGAGTTACTGCGAATTTGAAGCTTTTTCAGGCAATTGTAAATACAAATCTGCCTCCCAGAACAGAAAAGCAAGATCCTTATTAGAATTATATCTTCATAGTTAAAAAAGCCAAAAACCAAAACTGAACAACATAACACAAAACCAACTGCCAGAAGTGGGTGGACAGCAAGTGCCTTGGCTCCTGGTGATAAATTGGTGGCTGCCACATGCAGGTGGCCAAGGAAAAGAGTTACACACACGAAAAAGAATGCAGAGAGCACAGGCATTGCTCCCACAGCCTCCCAAAGCTGCAAAACACCAAGCTGTGCTTCTCAGGAGAGGATTCTCCCAATCTCCTTTTTTTTTTTTCCAGCAGGAATTTCTCTTCTGGCAGGAGTTCCCTGCTGCCCCAGCACAGCCCAGGCTGAGCTCTGCTCCCGGTGAGGCTGACCAAGGACACCCAGCCCTGCCCAGGGCTCTCCAGCCTGGGGCCCTTCCTCTGCTCAGTTTGGGCTTGACTAGCACCAGATGTGGTTCTTTCCAACAGAGTTCCTGAATGCTCTGTGCTTCCTCTGCCCCTTTCTCCCTCCTCCACCCCACCTGCCCAGCCATTGCTCTCTCTGCTTCCCTTTCCACCTCTGAAATTTCTCTCCCTCTGAGGAGCTCTCCCCTCTCCAACCGCACAAAATCCACCCAGGCTTTCTCCCTCTCACCTGAACATTCCCCTCCAACTTCATGAATGCCTTTTAAGCCTTTCCTCACTCCTCTGCCCACAAATTAAGGTCTTTTTTAGCATCTTTCCCATTATTCTCTCTCCGCTGAGAAACGAACACATTTTAACAAATCAAGAATGCATGAAAAATTCATTCATGTATTTGTACAAGTCTTTTAAGACACAATTATGAATCCTTGATTCACCATACTTTAGAAACTGTCCAATTAATAGCAGAAATCCTAATTTGTAAAAAGCAAATTGACCTACTGTACTGTTCAAGATGGTATCTTTATTTAGAATGAGTTTAGAGAGGAATCCAGAAGGATGTTTAAAAAATAGACAATATACCATTGGGAGATGTTTTATTCATAGAGACATTGTGAGAAAAGGATTGAAAACACTGAAGAAGACTTAATTATAATCTTGAAATTAATGAAACAATTATGTCTGTTTCTCTAGGCACTGTATGAACTTTTCACATGGGCTGGATCAGTACCAGGCTACAGATTTTGGGGAAAGAATTGGAAGTAACAAGATTTCAGATCTAGTTTGCTTCCCCCCCTGCCCGTATTTATCTGGTTTGTTTGTGTAAAACAGTAGGAAAAAAATTCACCCTTTTTTACTGAGAATTCCCAGCAATTCTGGAGCAGGCTGTGCTGCTCGACCTTTAGGCAGCACTGCAGAAATTCAAGAGAGCACCAACTGTGGAAATGCATTTTCCACATGAAAGGAAGGACTTGAAAATGAGGGGCAACCTTTTCCCCTCCCCAGAGAGGGTGTGCAGGGAGGAAGAACAAACCCCTCCATCCACCCCTGCCTTCCTGGGAGGGTACAGACACCAGCAGAGGATGGAGCAGCACTGACCTGCCATAGGAGGAATAATTTCATGTAAAGGAGTGGCCAGAGCTGAAGCAGTTCAGTGAAGGTGGTCAAAGGCTGAAGGGAATACACTCAAAAAAAAAAAAAAAAAAAAAAGCAATATGTACAACTAAAAAATAATAATATACATGGTTAAAAAATATAGATACATATATATGTATGGTTTATTTTTCCTTTGTTCATTTTCTGCTTATTTACTGCTGAGTGCTGCACTGATGGAAATGAACCAGTGACTTAAATGAAATCAAAGTTTTCCCAGTCAGAGCACAGCCAGAAGTGTGGAGCCCAGTGAACACACAATGGCTGCTCCTGCAAGAGGAGTGCATGTGAGGTTAACACAGGTCTTGGGTTTTGTCTGGTCTGTGTTGGACTGTTAAAAAAAAAAAAAAAAAAAAAAAA